>JBAGKO010000004.1:12335555-12358399 GCA_037177275.1 Acacia concinna | reverse complement strand
ATTAATTATTTAATTAAGAGAAAAAAAATACATAGGTACCAAATTAAAAATTGAGTGAAAGTATAGGTACCTCCAAATATGTTTTCCCTTTTTTTTAATATCAATACTTAACATCATGTTCTCAAATACATTATTATTTGTTAAAGAAGTTTAAAAGGGGGGAAAAACCAGAGAGGCTCCTTGTTTGCTGTTTTAGTTCATCTTCATATAAGCTCGATATCTAGTTTCTACAATATTATGACAAAATATAAGTGATACAAAATAAATAAGTTTTAACCAATAATGTCCAGCTGTTAATTTAGCATAAAACAATTTAAATTCCTACAGTATAATTATATGTGAATATGTATAAAAAAATTCATAAGCATCCAAAATATCATAATCTCATCATTTAGCGTCACTTAGAAATACGAGGGCGTCCCATAGATAGATCTACAATAATTCACACATAAATCTTCACATATGATTCTTATGCCATAGGATATTTCACATAGCAATAGTCCATGAAGAGATCATAATATTTATGGGTATAAATAATATGGTTTTCCTTACATATTTTCATACAATTTCAAGTCATGCTAGAATATAGGACATACTTAAATCAATCACATAAAGAGGATAAAACTTTTAAAGTAATTTTGAGAAGTACTCATAAATAAAAGCAAGGTATATCACTCAATAAGAATATTCTTACATTTTGAAGCAGTTTTCTTCTTTTCCTATCACATTTGCTTTCATTCATTCTTTCTTTTTAACTTCAAAAATCAAAACGAGAGATATTTATATAGGCACCGAATATAACTCACTTCTTAGTTTTTAGTCTTATCCATTTTACATTTATTACATTCTTATCTAAACTATTTGTATGACTTAGCATTCTTATCCTTTTTTTTTGTCCTTATCATTTCCCTACTTGCTTTCCAAACCAGATTATTCTTATCTATTCTAACTCACATCCTATTCATAAAGCCTATCCATATATAATTTGATGCTTATTCTTACTAACTACATCCTACTCATCAAGCTTATCCATATGTGATTTAATGGTTATCCTTTCTAACTACATCCTACTCATCAAGACCATCCATATGTTATTTGTTATTTATTGATTGATTCTTTATCCTTTGATTAAATCCCCTCCTAAATCTTATGAAAAGCTCTTAGTAACAACAACAACGATCTCACAGTAACTGTTTTAAGTATACTCATTTTTCAGGATGTTACAACGTGTCCATTGCTTAATTCTGGGTGGCCCCTGTGGTCTTGAAATCTCTCCTGTAGTTCACTGGTCTGAAACCTCCCCTTCTGCCACTTCTCAACTTTCATTTCTGATCTCACGCAAAGCATCCAAGAGAAGACACTTGTCCTTTTCTCGCTCTTGTAAGCCACGTACGTCTTTTTCATCTCATGGCCCACACTCCCCCTTTGGTTTTCTCTCACAAACGACGTTTCTCCTCCTCGATCTTCCTCACTACTCTCTCCTCCATATAAACGCCACAAATCCTTCTCATCCTCTTCTTTTCACTCCCAACTCGTTTCTTCACTGTACTGTTGCCTTCCATTTCCATTCTTAGCTTGCATGTCGTTATAGTTCCTTCCATTATATTCGTCCACATGTCCTTTCACAGTAGTATATGAGTTTTTCACTCATTGCCACGTCCGTTTCTCATGCCTTGTTTGCTGTCACCGCACTGTTAATTAAACCCATTTTCATCTTTTTTTACAGTGTGTTGACTCCTTCAAATTCCCTTTGCACGTGGCCTTCCCTTTTTCATCATCAACCTTTGCCTCCTCCTACATTTCTAATGGAAGGAACACTGTCGCTTCTTTCCTTTTGACGACATCCACTTCGCTCGTTTCCTCCATCATATCATTGGAATGCTGAGGGCCGCTGTCATTTATTCATCATTGGCACTGAGTTTGATCCTCTGCTGCAATATAATCCTTCACTCCTGTAGCCACTGAATGCCCTAGTATCCAACCCACTCTCGCTCGATGGTATGAACCCCCTTATTACTGGTTCAGATGGATATATATATATATATATATGCCATCTTTCGGTTTTATGGGCTTTTTGATCCTCACTGAGAAACCTGGAGCTGCTTAGGATATGATATTGTTCTGCCACTTCACTCCACCTGGCGTCACCTGCGTGCATGCATGTGTTCCTGTTCTTCGTGTGGCCTAGCCATCTCACCAATCCGGGTGTTCCCTTGGTGATTCATAATCGTCAGTCTCTTACCTACATGCGCATTCAAGCTTTTTCACTTCCAGAGGCTACTATTCGTGCTCAAGGACTCCACTTAATCCTCATGCCCCACCTACCTTCTATCCCTTGTGAGAATGGCCATTATTCTCCTTCTCAACAATCCTGGTCTGCCAATCTCCTCAGGTCCATCATGGCGTGCCTTCCTATATATATCTTGGATTACAAGATAGCTTCCATTTGGTTCTATTTTTGCATGTGCAACCTACGGCGTTGAAGTGGTCCTCTACCTCCTAAACATGTTTGTTCCTACTTTGGTGGGTTCGGTTCATTGTTTAAGGTTTTTTTTGTTTGGGGTTGTAACTTTCTTCTTATCCTTTTTCATTCCCTTCTCTTCAATATGTAACTGCCATCTTCTCCAGGTGTGGAGACTCCGTGCTATATAATTGGGTTCTCGAACCTTCTTTTGTATTTTACTAATCGTTTTATATGAAATTTGATCATTTATAAAAAAAATAAAAAAAAAAACAAGAGAGAGAGAGAGAATTGAAAAAAAAAGTCTCAATTACAATTTTTCTTGTGAGAGTGACATAGATCACAGTGCCGACACTTTGTGTGCAAGAAAATTTACATAGTAATATATCTTTTGGGTATAAAAGTTTATCAAATCATTTTCATCAATAAATTCTTAATGTGGAGTTTTACCTATTTTTCACATAAAACAATAATCTCTAAATAAACTAGTTAGGAAGCAGAATTATAATAGATAATATTGTTGACTAGAACCAATAAGAATTCATCAAGCAAAATGAATTAATCCTAGTGAATTAGAGTTTGAATATTCACTAAGAGAAGTTCTCACATTTTGATAATGCTTTAAACATGCATGATTTTTTTTGGAATAGGAGAATATATGTGCTTAGAGAAAAATCGTAGACTACTAAAAAGAAAAAGAGAAGAAAACAGAGGTGATACAACAAAGATATAAATATATTGTTCCCTTATTCATCAAAGATATAATATTATTTATATAATCCCATTGTCCAATTCAGCATTATTTAATCATTGTTATTTTTTTTTTAAATGGAATTCATAGGCTCGGGCAGGCACTAACAACCTGAAGTTACAACAACGGGATCGAACCCGTGACCTTCTCCAACTTGGAAGATACCATTACCACTAGGCTACAAGGCCTTTGGTATTTAATCATTGTTATTGTTACTTCGATATTTTTCTCACACTTAAAAATAAATTTCTAATTCTTAAATTGAAGAAACAATCCTCAAATATAAACTATTATTTTGTTTTTATTTTGTTTTTTGTCAAAATTATTTTGTTTTTATTTAACAGACAATTTTTAGCTGGATCCCGCTCAAGAACACAAGGACTTATCCAAGCCTGTGCATCTACACGTGGCACGTACCAGGATTGCGATTCAATAATTGATATTACAAAAATTTAAAATTGAAACTTATTATTTAGACTTAAGTAGCAATTTTTTTTTTGAAAATATAGGCCTTAGAGCAATGTTGTCCTGAAAGTTTTTTTTTTTGTCTTAAAAGTTTTAAAATGAAACAATGTCGCCCCTCCGTTAATCTAAAGTTAAGTTTGACCGTTAAATTTGACTTTAACCTTTAACTTTGACTTTTTATTTTTAATTTTTAAGGCTTACGTGGATGAGTACTCAGCTAAAGTTTTAATTCATGTGGCAATGGATAAAAATAAAAAAATAAAAACAATCCACATCTACCTATTAATATTCATTTATTATCTATGAATCACTATGATGTGACAGTTCTCTATATTTAATTTCAAGCAAGTTAACCATTTTTTTAATTTCTTTAAAATGATAAATTAATATCTATGGGTAGATGTCAATTTTTTTCCTTTTTTATCCATTGCAACCTAGGATAAAACATTAACTAAATCATAATCCACATAAGCGTTAAAAATGAAAAAACGTTAAACTTAACGGTCAATGCGTATTTGTGTCTCACTTTAAAATAAAAAAGTTAAACTTAACTGTCAGAGTAAGGCAAAAATGTACATTGACGGTTAAGTTTAACTTTTTTATTTTATTTTTAAAGCTTATGTGGACAATGACTCAATTAAGGTTTTTGTCTACATTGCAATAGATAAAAAGAAAAAAATTCGACACTCACCCATAGATATTAATTTATTATTTTAAAGAAATAAAAAAATGGTTAACTTGGTTAAAGCTGTACATAAAGAACTGTTACATCAGAGTGATTTATAGATAATAAATGAATATCAGTGAGTAGATATGGATTGTTTTTGTTTATTTTTATTTTTATTCATTGTCACCTAAATTAAAACATTAACTGAGTCATCATCCATGTAAGTCTTAAAAATGGAAAAAGTTAAAGTCAACGGTTAAAGTCAAACTTAACTTTAAATTAACGAAGGGGGAAGATTGCTCCGTTTTAAAACTTCCAGGGTAAGATTGAAACTAAAATTTTTTTTAAGGCAACATTGCTCCTGGGCCTATACTTCTAGGGTAAATTTGCTGCTTAACCCTATTATTTATAACTCCTATTAAAAAACAACGCAATGATTGTAATAAACTCCGAGGTTGCTACAATTTATTGTCTGTCATATTTACCCTAACTTCAGTTGTAGTTAATTAATGTTTAAATCATGGGTTTTAGTATCTTAAAAGATAAAATGTTGAGGTGTTTATTAAATTATAAGGATTAATATTTTAAATGTAATGAAACTTGGGGATGAAAACATTGTCCCGGGATTTTAATTATAAGATGGACAAGTTGATTTAATTAAAGGGCTAAAGAAAGTAAATAATTTATTTAATTATGCCATATATGTTATATAATTATATATTAATTTATAAGTTATACAAAATAGTTTGAAAGAAAATAATAAATTTAAATATTTTAAAGTATTTTAATTAATTTTGTTAGGATTGTTTAAAAGAATTAAACGAGACTTATATTTAGAACCGGAGCTAAGATAACTTAAAATTGGAGGTTAAAAGAAAAATAAAAATAAATTTAGGGATTAGATATTTTATTAACCTTTAATAATAGTACTCCCAGTAGTATTTCTTTGTAATTCCGAAAAAAACTCTCTCCACCAAGGTGCTTTGTATTCTAATAAAACTGACGTAGTAATTAAGGAATATGCCTAAAAGTTACTATAAAACTATAATCTCCCTTGGTGTTAATTCCGTAATTCCAAAAAGTAAAAGATGGAAACTTTTTCTCTGAATAAAAAAGTCGGAAACTTTTTCCAGTTAAGCAATCCTCGTCTTCAGTCCAGAGGCAGCCCCGAATAAACAGACACGGAAGGAAGGAGCACTCTGTACATATCCTCCCTGCCTCTCTCTCTCTCTCATCCTAGCCATGAGCCTCTTCGGTATAGGCAGGTGGGTTGTAAGATCTTTGATTTTGACTGACAATTCATGCTTATAGAGAGCACCTTCCTAATTACGTATTTTTGCTGTGTCAGCCTTTTGATTTTTGTTTTGAATGTTTATATTCTTAGATGTCCTGTGATCCGATCTTCCTTAGTGGGTAACTTTTGTTCAATGCAAAATTGTTCCAATCTGATGATCTGTTAGCTTTTTCTGGATTTAGTCAAATATCGCAATCCAATTCTATAATTTCAGCCATCTGTTGTAATTTGCGTCATCATATTCTATCTCTTCGAAAACGAATTGCGAGTATGTAAGAAAATTTGCTGGGTGGTTATACTGTTTGGTAATTCATCATTTTCCCATTGATCCAATGATAATATTCCGTTCATTAAAGAAGTGTTCACGGCCAGTGATGTCTAACTGATTTGTGGCATTGGGATTTTCCATAGCCAGGGGGTTTTGTGAATTGCGGAAGTTCTTTATTGAGTGGTTGTTGATGTGTTGGGTAATCATTAGTTATATTAGCTTTTTACATGTAACTTGGCATGGGTTTCGAGCAAAGTATTGTTGTTTCCTTTTATGGTATTGGTAAATGAACTAACTAATGTGTTTGTCTTCCTGTTGCAACCTCATCTTTTTGTTTAGATCGAGATTGGATTTTGATTAGACCTTCCAGAGCGTATGAAGGATACATTTTTGGGAAGTAATTATCACCTCCCAGTCCCTGGATTGTCGCAATCTCATCTTTGTCAATTTTATCTAGGTTGGATTTTACTTAGAAAAAATCCAAGTGTAAGTAGGATCAAACTTTGGGTAATAATGATTGTCTCTGATTCTCCCACTCGAATCCTATGGCCCCAACAAAACTGTCTTGACCTACTCTCTCCTAACATAACATTTTTCTTTTGGGTCAACAACATAATGTTAGGTTAGGTTGAATGATTTTTGTGCATGTCTTGTAGTACTTGCGGTTGCAACCTCATCTCGTTTTGATTGGGATTGGATTTTTCTTTGACAATCCAGGTGTAAAAAGTATCAAACTTTAGGCAGTAATGAATTAATGAATACTGCTAAATTCCCTGAGTCCTACCAGCCTACCACAATTGTCTTGTCCTATTTTCTCCGCAGATATGTTAGATTAAGCTGATCGAGCGTTTTCAGTTTTCAATCATGAAATGGGAATCAGTAGGATATTTAACTTGTATCATTGCAAATTGTCCTTGCGGAATCCGATGCCATTAAACTGGAGTTATTTTTTATTAATCTTACAGCCACGCGACCATAGTAATATTCCTTGTCTTCAATATTCACTAGCTGTCCTTGGTTAGTGTCAGAACTGTGAGGTGATCCAGTTTCACATGCACAAAATCCTATTTGGAAGAAATTGCTTTTGTTCTGTAGAATAATTTTAAGGAATAGCGTAGGTCCATCTATGCATGGTTTGTGGATTTTTCAAAGGCACCATAAATGTTGTCAGTAATTGTACTGGTTGTATTTAGATTGTTTCTCTTCTATTATTGGTATGTTCTACCTGATGAATTATTCCGTAACAGAAACCAGCGGACATTCCGACCAAAAAAGAGTGCCCCTTCTGGCAGCAAGGTTGGTCCCTTTTACTGAAAGCATATTCTAGGATCCATTTATCCCATTTGATTTATTTCGTTCATTGATATTGTTTTGTATTGTATTGCAGGGAGCACAGCTTAGACAGCACATTGATGCCACATTAGGAAGTGGAAATCTAAGGGAAGCAGTCAAGCTACCTCCTGGAGAGGATCTAAATGAGTGGCTTGCTGTCAATAGTAAATTTCATTCGCTCTCTCATGCTATATTGAGAACAGCGTATTTAACTGCTGCGGTTTCATTTTGTCTGCCTGTTCACATTCTAGTTGTGCTGTAATTTATCTCTAGTATGCATCAGGAAGGACAATACTGAATTGCAGTAACTTTACTGTTTCTGGTTCACATTGCAGCTGTGGACTTCTTCAACCAGGTGAATCTGCTTTATGGTACTCTAACAGAGTTCTGTACTCCTGAGAATTGCCGGACAATGTCTGCTGGACCAAAGTATGACGACAAAATTAATTGAGTTCTCACTTTTAATTTGAATCAATTGTCCTAAATGATATTGAAGTCTTTTCAAAGTTATCTGCTATGAATTTTTAAGTACGTGCTTATTGAAATCCAATTAGATGATACTGTCAACCACCCAAGTTCTTGGATAACAGACTCCATTAATTCATTTAGCTGAAACGTGTTTTTCTTACTCAAGGAAACATGTACCTAAAAAACTAAGAATGACCGAAGGTGTTGTCAAGCTTAGATCATTTAGCTATAAATTGTCAGTATCTACTTGTCATAACTCAGAATCTTCTTTAGACAGAAGTTTTTGAATTTCATTAACTTGCTGTTTAGTGGTTATCATGAACATATTCTTATTCCATATTACTTCTGATTTTGGTAGTAAAGGGCATCTTGTGCATTCTTTGCCACATGATGAAACTTAAAGAAAGCTGGTGTGTATCCTACCCGTGTTGTGAGCCAAATGATCTCTCTCTGTTTTTTTTTGGGTTTTCGGGGGGTTAGAATTTTTCTGAATCTCATTTTCTTCCTTGAGCGCAATAGAGTCTTTTACGCAAGCTTTTACAAGCAATAAGCTCGCTACTTGTAATTTGAACTGTTAAAACACTATTTGCTTGTGCTTTTCTTATCAATATCATTCTGTCAATGTTAATGATGATTCAAGCCGCTCCTTGTTCTTTTCAAAGTCATCTGTTCCAAAGTTCTACATATGTGTGTGGCTCTCATTGTTCTCTTATATGAAAACTTCATAGGTATGAGTATAGATGGGCCGATGGTGTACAAATCAAGAAACCTATTGAAGTTTCTGCTCCAAAATATGTGGAATATCTAATGGACTGGATTGGAGCACAGCTTGATGATGAATCCATATTCCCTCAGAAGCTTGGTAGATAGAGTTTATATTTTCTTGTTTCCTAAAGATTGATAAGCACTTGAAATGATTACCATTACTTATGTACACTTTACATATGGAATTATGTATGTAGGCACACCATTTCCCCCCAACTTCAAGGATGTCGTGAAGACAATATTCAAGCGATTGTTCCGCGTCTATGCTCACATTTACCATTCTCACTTCCAAAAAATTGTGAGCCTTAAAGAGGAGGCCCACCTAAACACCTGCTTCAAGCATTTCATACTCTTCACTTGTGTAAGTTTTGATAATATTTCTGCACTGATTTTATCTGTTTGTTGTGGACCGATAAACATCATTCTCTCCCTCGCGTGAGCTCCGACATTTGATCTCTATTGTGTTCAAGAAAACCTTCTTACCTTTTAGTTATGTTTTTGAGTAATTAGATATTGATAATCTTCTTGCTCATGCAGGAGTTTGGGCTGATTGACAAGAAGGAGTTGGCTCCACTTCAGGAGCTTATTGAATCCATAATTGTTCCATACTGAGCAAGTTAAAAATGGAACATAGGAAGCATCATGGCTAATAGCTAATGTATGATTGAATTTGCTGGACACTGCTTTTTAGTGATTGACTTTAAGAAATCTTCCTTTTAAGAGTTGTGTTTAAGATGTGTTCTGGAAGTGGGGTCTTATGACTGTAAGTGAAACTCAATTATTTTCCACACAACAAATAGGTGAGGTAATGTGGGGACCATTGATGGCTGCTAAATATTTCTGCTTTAAATTCCCTGCCGGACAGCTTGTTGACAGAACTTAACTCAGTCCTAGTGAACTGTTCATGTAGATATCTCTTTGTTGCTGATTAAGTGATTATTAAGACTTTCATATATAGTTGTACTTGAAGTTGAACTGTTAATTACCTTGTGCAGCATTAGTTCGTGGTGCTTTTGTGCAGAAATAGAAACGCTGTATAATATAGAGTGCAAAGTGGGAATGTAAAACTTGTCCAACAACTTTTGCAACATAATCCACAGTCATTAATTTTTTTTAATGCTGTGACGCCAATCTGAGCCTTCATTTTTCTAAGACTTTATAAATTTAATGGATGAGAAAGACTTTATAAATTTTTATACAGACTACTAGTAGTTAGAATTTTGTAACCACATAATACTAGTAGTATGATTTATGTTATTCTTATTACTTCAGTTTGTAACCATGGACTTTTCCCATGTTGTCCATTTTTTTGTGTACTTTTTTACTGATTCGTTTTTCAAGATTTTGTAATATAGCGGAGTACTCCCTCAAATGGTTAACATAGAAGTTTACACGTCTAACTTTTGGATATTAAAGAAGTTGACTAAGTTAGTTTTTGTGATATATGTGTGTTGATTTTTCTAAAGTATCATATTTAATCATGTGTATTTGATCTAACTCTTTATGAAAGCTTCTTAATATGTAAAATTAATAATGATACTTTAAGAAAAAAATCTTAAAATTAGTAGACAATAGGTTGGAGTCTTCTACCTAAGATCATAATAAAGTTAATAGTTAATTCTTATATTTAGAACCAAATGTAATAGGACATGTGAAAAGGGAAGGGATTTGAGTTCATTTTTGCCTATTAGGGTTGTGTTTGTGTCTGTTGATTTTCTGGGGTGTACCCGAACCCAATGGAGAGGAGGGATAATAATTATATTTTTATGTTTTAAAATCAGTTTAATTAATGTGTCCAAAAATTAATTTCATCAATTTTTTAAACATACTTTTAAGGGAAAATGACACTTAAATATCATTTAAATTTTCAAAACTAAAAAATGTCTGTTAACATTTTAAAAAGACACTAATGTATCATGAGCAAATTAGGTTTTTCAAATTTGCTGATGTGAAAAGTGATTCACAAACTAGCGAATTCCATTACTATTCTTGCAAATTTCATTAGTCAACTTGCGAAAAATCCCCTCTCTCATCTGTTTTTCAAATTTGCTAATGTGAAAAGTGATCAATAAACTAACGAATTTCATTACTATTCTTACAAATCCCATTACTCAACTTACGAAAACCCCCATCTCCTCTTTCACGGGCAAATTCCCTCTCTCCTCTGTACTATATGTCAGTCAGTATTAGTGTAAGATGAACAGTGCTGTCAGAGGGAGAGAGAAAAACAAATATCAGAAAAAACTAGCGAAATCTATTACGAGACTTGTAAATCCCATTACCCATCTTGCAAAATCCTGTTACTGTTTACATCAGTAAATTTTAAAAAATCCAATTTGATCATGGTACATTAGTGTCTTTTTGAAATATTAACAAACCTTTTTGGATTTTACAATTTTAAATGATATTTAGTTAGCATTTTCCCTAGTTTCAAACTCAATTTATTTTTCATTTCCAGTCAAGTAATTCACCCAACCAAACGGGCCTTATAAAATCACAACTAAATCATAAATTAATTCAATCGCACGGAATTAACCAAAAGAAAAGGACTAAAAAACATAAATTAGCCGCGAATGGGTAGGAAAAAAAATAAAGCAGGGGTTGAGTGATAGGATGGCCTTTTGTACCATTATGCTATAAATAATAAACAAAATAATCAAAATGCTATATAGTGGGAACTGAGAAGAATTAATACTGCATTTATACTGATATCGTTGATGCTGAGAATGATTTTAATATTATGGTGTGACATGGAATGAAATCATTCTTAATAAGAATGACTTTCATGTTGTCTTATAATATCATATTTTCACATATACTTATATTCTATAATTTGAATACCCTTTTATTCTTTTTATAAGTTATTTCTAGTATGTTTAACCAAAATACAAAAAAAAAACCTTAAATATTATTAGTTATGTCTTAAAATTTAATAATTTTTCACAAGAAAAAAATTAATAATTTTGCAAATGACATCAATGTAAACAAATTTAATACTTCGGTTTATAAACATGAATACAAAAATTTACCTTTCTCACTTTAGCTGCTTATAAAAGTGAGTTCATGGAAGGCCATCGAGATTAAATAACAAAATTATAAGTGATTAGGAAATGATAGATTTTATTTATATATATTGGTATATGAACTCGTTGGCAGAAAAAATAGGAAAAAGAAAATATTTTAGCATATGAACTCTATATCCTCTTTTAGTTATATCTATAAATTGGAAAGAGAAGATTTTTCAATCACGTTTATAAGTTACATTATTAATTTTTTTACATTAATATTCACTTTTACCATTTATTAAGGTAAAGTTAAAGAATTATTAAATTTTAAGGCAACTAATAATATTTAAAGTTTTTCTTTTGTTTTGGTTAACTATGCATTGGAAGAGTACTTGTATAGTTGAAGACATATACTTATTTCGGTTTTTTTATAAATAACTTTTTCTATTATGTAAAATGAATTGGCTATTAAAATTACTTAAAAACGATATATATATATATATATATATAAATAAGAAGTTTCATATGTCTTCTAAATATACTCATACTTATGAAAAGAATATATGGGAGAGAATGGCTATAAGATATGAGAGAAAATAAATTATAAATAATTAAATATAAGAGAATTAGTAGCATAATGGGTAATAGATAATTAATAAAAAGATTTGTATTTAATAGGGGTAGAAAAATATTATAAATTTTGAAAAATAAAAAATTAGTTATATTAAAAACCAACGCCCAAATAAAATTACGATTTCACCAAGGTGAACGAGTTCAACATAGGTTTAACATTTCCGTAAATACTTGTAATTTTGTGTACTGTTTTTTTATTTTTTTGGGGCCATAATTTCGTGTACTGTTATATCATAATGGCAGGGAAGGGAAAGCCGTGACTGGAGTCCACAGTGATTTGCATCAAATGCATTATGGAGATTCGCACTGTTGCTGAATTCCGAGATCCATTATCATCATTTCTAGAAAACAAGTAGCCTGTCTTGTGCTCGTGATTCATCACGTGTCGGGTGTAACAACCTCAAACGCTCAAAGCTACAAGCTTTCCTCTTGATTCCAGAAAGCAAAAATAAAATAAAGAAAACGAGCTCCTGTTGTGCCGCCACTACTTCTTCTCCGGTACCGGCGAACCAGTGACTTCGAGGTCCGTTCTAAGAAGATCATGGAAAATAAGCTGCCTGTTACCCTTTTTTCCTTTCGCTGCTTTGCTATGAGCAGAGCTCTGAGCCATGTCTTGTCTCTCTAGAGTCAGAGAGAGAGGGCGTGTGAGAGAGGAAGACAAACAAAACAGAGAAGCACGCAACCCAGAAAATAGCAAATGCCGCATGGTGATAGCGATAGCACTCTATTGAAAGGAAAAGCAGTACACCCACCACAACAATAAGCAGATCTACTCTAAATGTTGCTCTTCGAAAGGTAACTCACTCACTCTCTCTCTCTCTCTCTCTCTCTCTATTCAGTATTCCGTCCGATTACCTGTTGTTAGGGCTTTGCTCGGAGCTCTCCCTCGTGATTGCTTTCAAGAGGGAAGTATTTTCTTCTTAACTTACTGCTTTGGGTCTTGTCGGTTCTAACTTCATACTTGTTTATATTTCCCTCCATTTCCTTGCTTATAGAAGGATCCTGCGGTTTTATTTAGTAATTTTGGGACTATTTTTTGTTCTGATGAGCAACATTTCCTGAATCTCTCTGGCAGCTTTACGTCTCTAATTCTCGGAGGGTGCTCTTGGAACTATCCAAATGATCCTAATCTTGGATGGTTACCCGGAAGTTGTGAAAATGTGAGTTATTAGTTGGAGAAAATCAACGGGGATCTTAAAGTATTCTGAATTTGCATTTGCGTTGAAGGGTTCCCCTTTGTCTAGTAATGGCAGCCAAATCAAGTCAAAGATTTTGCTAACGATTCTGCTTTCAAACACCCATTCCCTCTGCATTAGCAGTTTCTCGGGCCTTTTAGTGATGGAATTTGTGGTGACAAGTCGTGTTTTGTTCGTAATCATTATCTCTGCACTTTCTCTTCTCACTGTTAGATCAAGAGATGACGATGCCCAAGCGCTTTTAGCACTCAAATCCTCTATTGATGTTCACAATACACTTCCATGGTCACCCGGAAGCAAAAATCTCTGCGACTGGGAAGGAGTCAGAGATTGCTTCAAGGGAAGAGTCCGTAAGCTAGTGCTTGAGAACTTGAACTTAACAGGTAATTTGGACCCAAAGATCTTGAATCAATTGGATCAAATTCGAGTCCTCAGTTTCAAGAGCAACTCATTGTCTGGTCCACTCCCGGAACTCTCTGCCCTGGTCAATCTCAAATCCATATTTCTCAACGACAACAGCTTCTCCGGCTTCTTCCCTGGCTCCATCTCTGGTCTCCACCGTGTTAAAGTCATAGTTCTCTCTGGCAATCGACTCTCTGGCAATATCCCTCCGTCACTGCTCAAACTCCAACATCTCTACATGCTTTACTTGCAAGACAACTTGTTCACAGGACCCATCCCAGGTTTCAACCAAAGCAGTCTTCGATACCTGAACGTCTCCAATAACCAACTTTCTGGTGAGATCCCAACAAGCCCGGCATTGATCCGTTTCAATGAGTCGTCGTTTTCGGGGAACCCGGGCCTGTGTGGGGAACCAATCCACAAGGCATGCGAAATGCCTCCATCGGTAAGCCCAGGTTATCCTTTGGTGCCAGGAAAAAGGGAACCAAGGTCGTCCTCATCCTCTAACCGAAAGAAAGTGATAACGATAGTAGGAGGGGCTATCGGAGGCTTCGCAGTGCTTGTGATATGCTTGGTTTTAATTATGTGTATGATGTGTAGGAGTCACAGAGAAGAGAAGGGTTCAAGAAGCAGGAAGAGAGGAGGAGAAGAGGGGGGAGGAACAGAGACAAAAACAGGAATGGGAGGTGAAAGTGGTAGAGGAGGTAATAATAGTGGGGGAAAAGAAGGGGGGTTTTCATGGGAAGATGAAGGACTAGGGAAGTTGGTGTTCTGCGGGATAGGGGATAATTATAGGCTGGAGGATCTACTGAAGGCATCGGCGGAGACATTGGGGAGGGGTAGTATAGGAAGTACCTACAAGGCAGTGATGGAGTCAGGGTTTATAGTGACAGTGAAGAGGTTGAAGGATGCAAGGTATCCTGGCATGCAGGAGTTCACAGCGCACATGGAGCTGCTAGGCAAGCTTAGGCACCCTAATCTGGTCCCACTTCGGGCTTATTTCCAGGCTAAGGAGGAACGCCTTCTTGTTTATGATTACTTCCCCAATGGCAGCCTCTTCTCTCTTGTCCATGGTATGTCATTCTCTACTCTTTTTCAATATTCATTCATACCTTGATCATAAGCAAACTGCAAAGTTTAGTGTTTGAATCTGATAACTATTATTTATTTCATTCAGTCTTGAGCATGCAAAGATGTGCTGACAATAACCTCAAATCTTTAGATCATTTCCATACTCCAAACCTATCCCTCTCATGCGGATTTAGTTAAATGACATTTGCATGTTGTCCTTGATATTTACTTGACATTTGAATTGGGTTTGAAAGAATCAAAGTAACAAACGTAATGTGTGGCGTTTCAAGGGAAGTGTGTGCGGTATTAGGATGGATGGAATGCTAAATCTATATGCAGTACAACTTTCTGACAATCATATGTAATTCAAATAAGGTTAATTGTTGCCTATGAAGCAAGCATCTTCAACTACATTGTAATGAATGAGTATGATAATTCAGGATCAAAAACTTGTGGTGGGGGAAAGCCTCTTCACTGGACATCATGCCTCAAGATTGCTGAAGACCTAGCAACTGGGCTTGTTTACATCCACCAGAACCCTGGCCTGACCCATGGCAACCTGAAATCTTCTAATGTGTTGTTGGGTTCGGACTTTGAGTCGTGCCTTACAGATTATGGCCTCCAGGTTTTGCTTAACCCAGATTCACTTGAAGAACCCAGCGCCACCACATTATTCTACAGAGCACCAGAGTGCCGTAGCAACCGAAGGTCTCCTACTCAGCAAGCCGATGTATACAGCTTTGGGGTACTTCTCTTGGAGCTTTTAACCGGCAAAACGCCCTTCCAAGACCTTGTTATGGAACATGGCTCGGATATACCTAGGTGGGTTCGGTCCGTGCGGGAAGAAGAGACAGAGTCCGGGTCCGGGGATGACCCCGCCTCAGGAAATGACGCCTCAGAAGAGAAGCTTCAGGCTCTTCTGAACATTGCAATGGCGTGTGTTTCACTAGTACCAGAAAACAGGCCAACAATGAGAGAAGTTTTAAAGATGATAAGAGATGCGAGAGCGGAGGCCCAACTGTCCTCAAACAGCAGCGATCATTCTCCGGGAAGATGGTCGGATACTGTGCAGAGCTTGCCTCGGGAAGAGCATTTGAGCATATGAGTTGAGTTGGGAAAAACATTGTTCATGTCTGGTTTACATTCTTTGTTTTTTTTTTTTTACTCATTGAGCTAGCGAGCATGCAGATGAATTCATTAATTTGTAGAGTCCAAGATTTAGAATTGAAAAAAAGACTTTGGAACATTGTTTTTTTTTTTTCCTGGCCTCCTTATTGTGAGGTGTCAGAGATTTATGGATCATTGCTCGCTGGCTTTTCATAATTTTAACGGGCATTAAATTGTGGGGATTAATGTTGGATTATTACCACTCTTAATGCTAAAGTTTTCACTCTTTCTAAGTATACACTCCCTTCGGTTTTAAATATAACATGTGTTGATTTTTTTTCTTTCAAGAGATTAAGGAAGAGATATAAGTTGTTTAATCATATCATATATAATATATGGTTATACTATATATTAGTTTATAAGTTAAAAAAATAACTTGAAGAAAAACAATAAATTTAAACAGTTTAGAGTAATTTAATTAGTTTTTTTAAGATATTTTAAAAAAGTCAATTGGATTTTGTATTTAGAATTAAAAGTAGTATTATACTCTCTATGTTCTTAATTATAAAGACTTATTGATTTTTTTAGAGAATCCTACGAATATTTTAAGAAAATTAATTACATTACTTAATCATATTATATATTATATATTGTGTTTTATTGTATTATATATGAGTTCATAAGTCAAACAACATAATTTGAAGAAAAACGATAAATTTTAATGTTTTAAAGTAATGTAATTTCTTTTCTTAAGATTTTCTTAGAATTCTCTAAAGAATGAACGGTCCTTATAATTAAAAACGGAGGGAGTAAAAGGATACAACTAATTGCCATTGGATTGAGTGGAATGGCTCAAATTATCTTGAGCAATATCACATGATTCATGAACAATACAGCTTGAAGTAGGTTTTATACATGCACAAACAAATTCAAAGATATCTAAAAACTTGGATACATGGATTTGTGTGTACACACACGCTATGTCGTTTAATGAACTCAGTGGATGATAAGCATCTGTTACAAAAGGCACGAACAAGTTGTTTATTTGAAAAGGCAATAGGTACACCAAATGCTCTTAAAAATTGTTTACGCAACAGAACGATGATTGCGTGAGATGGTTTCTTGTCCGAGTTTTGGAAAAGCCTTCTTTCTGAAATAGACTAAAATCCTTTGTTCTGGCCACGTTTTCATTTAAAAATACAATAGGTCCTTCAGAAAGACGAGTTCAGGGTGGGTAGGCCTGGATCCCACTGAACTCACCCTTATTAAGGGCGAGTTATGTGCATTCCCAATCCACCCAACCCCTATTTCTGAAGAATTCGCTTTTTAAAAAGGCAATTTTCAGAATTCGTTCTCAACAAATGCGAATTTTTGTGTAGTATTTAAGTAAATATTTTGAAAAGTATAGCATTTTAATATATATTTATATTATTTATAATATTTTGATAAAAAAACCGATTAATGTCTGTGAAAAAAGAAAACATTAGTAATAATACTTTTGACTTTGATGGTAGATATCGTCTTTTTAAAATTAGGTTCGTTCACTACTATTTTCCCTAACCGACATCTTCCAGAACACTGCAATGTATCAGAATAAATGTATGTCTTTTAATTAAAAAAGAAAAGTGTTTCTCCAAACACGAAATACTCCTAGTCAGAATGAAAGTTGCATTTAAAAAGATTTTTTTTATCATAATATAAATAATTTAGAGAAAAATTAATAATTATTTGTCAATTTGTCCATGTGATCAATGTATAAATGTAACCCATACTATTTTTTTTTCTTATTTAAAAATTTATTTAATATAGATAAAATAAGAAAGATGCAATTTAAAATAGATTTAATAAGGTAACCGCTATATCTCACTCTTAAGTTAAAAGTAATTTATATTTTGAAAAAAAAGAGAGTATGAATTGCAAAGGTAAAATCACGATTAGCACGGAAAACGGTATCGAATGATGAGAACACGTTCGAAGAAGAGCCCACGAGCAACACTCAATTTTTTTAACATATACATATATACGCGCGCGCGCACTTAAAAGGAGAATTTCACATAAACACCAAATGAAATTTTAAAATTTCTAAAGGGCTAATGAATTTTCAAAAGAACGTTTTGATTTTAGAGGTGGAATCTGAGTTTTTAATTTTGGTCAATGTGACCCACTGGTGCTGACACTGATAGAGAGATAGAGGAGAGAGGGAGACGCTGATAGAGAGAAAGAGGGAGAAAGTGATTAGGTAAAGCTTGTTGATTTCGTTACAAGTTTTGTCATTTACGTTATGAGTGAAGTTATTTCTGCCACCTTTTATATTAGAACACATAATGTTCACCTAATTTAAAATGTAAAGCTCAGGATGAGTCTGTCATTCATATTATATGTTTTCCATTTATGTTAAAAGTCAAGTTATTTCTGCTAACAATTATGTCAAAACACACGAACACCCATTGATAAAGGAAATAACTTGAATAGTGACATAAATTATAAAACTCATAACGAGAATGTCAAACTCCTTTTGGGTATGCATTTTAAATTGGGTGAATATAATGGATACTTGTGTGTTTTGACATAATTGATAGTAGAAATAGTTGAACTCTTAGACTATCTTTGGATAGGGAGAAATAAAGGGAAAATGAGTACTAGATTTGAAAACTTTCATAATAGTAAAAAAATGTACTATTTTGGGAGTTTTCTCCCCTAGTTTTATTTCCCCTATAATTTTTTCTCTATCCAAACATATGTTAATGGGATTGACAAGCTCGTCGTGGGTTTGTATTTTAAATTGGTGAACATGTTTTAACATAATTAGTAGTAGAAATAAATGGACTTATAACATAAATAATAAAATTCGTAATAGAATTGACAAGCTTGACTTGGTCACCTTCTCTCTCTTTCTCTCCACCAGTGTCCCCTCTCTCCTCTGTCTCTCTCTCAACAGGTTAAATTTACCCAAATTAAAAAACTAGATCCCACCTATGAAACCAAAATGTCCTTTTAAAAATTCGACAGTCCTTCAAAGATTTTAAAATTTCATTTGATATTTATATGGAATTGCCTCTGCTCAATATTGTAGGAGAAAATAATACTATTATCTTCTTTTCCCCTGTTTTACATTTGATCCTAAAAGTCATTTCGCCAAAACAAAAAATTCCATTTTACAGCTGAATACCATACTACACATGAACTTATTAACTTCATTCAGCAAATGCAAGTTCTAAAAGAAACTTGGCTCTTATTTCCTCACGTAACCAGTCAAAAAAATTGGAATATTACAGGACATGTATATTATCAGAGACTATAATTTTTCAGTCATGACCTGATCCATCCTGAACAGAATGCAAGCTCTTCACACTAGAATTCCCATATCTTGAAGCTGCAAAGCGATATGCTACAATAGTTGCAACAAGAACCCCAAACACCAAAAGAAAGAGCTGAAAGTTAGCAAGCAATTCACCCCTAACCTCGCTGGCTTCAGAATGGCACATGACTTCGTCGCCTTGAAGCATGCAACCACGAGGCATCATCGGGCCATACAGAACAAAGGCGGTTTGCCAGAACCAGAGGCCTTGGAGGGTAATGGCAATGCCACTGCACAAATCTGCAGGAAAGCTGGTGGGGAAGATGGCACCAGCAATAGCAGACAGAATGCAGAGTCCTATGAGAATCACAAGGATGATGTGGAAGTAACCCTCAAGGCCCTTGTGGGTTGTTGAGTGAAAATAGAATAGAAGATACTCTGCACAGAATGCTGTGGCGGCTATCAAGCAAAGAGCTCCTTCTGGCAATGTAACAAATCTGAATATGGAGAAAGAAAGATATGGTTAGCAAGGTATAAAAGTAAACAGATATTAAAAAGCTTACTATGGACTGCCTCTAGTCCTTTACAGTATAAGAGCTAGATAACTTGCGAATATTAAAAAAATTAATTAAATTAGTTATTTGTAACAAATATGCATGAGTTTTCTTAAAATACCATTTTTAATCATGTGCATTGTGAATATCACTTGATGAAAACTCTCAAACTATGTGCAATCAATATGAATATTTTAGAGAAAATTATAAACTTAGAAGATAAAGTAGACTGAGGTTTCATATTTAAGACTAGATGTAGCATTATGAATCTTCACTTAAGAGATGGGATACATCAAAGTCAAAAGTGATAATGAAACAGAAAAGGCAACGGAATCGGGGAAAACTTATTTTGCACATGAGAAATGCTTTCTGTATAAAAAGGGACAACTACTGTTGATATCGTATTAAAATCACGTCAACTTAAAAATTTATCATATTAGGAAGTGGTATTTCCCCCCTGTAGTGCAGGTCCTTAGGCCTTTGGACTCTTCTTGTAGAGAAAGGAAAGAATTAAAGCTGTGTTAAGTGAATTTTTGTTAATCATTGGAAAGCGTTTTTTTTTTTTTGGGTGATGCAGGTTTCATAGACCCAAATCAGACAAATAAATAATTATATTGAACCAAAGATTGAGTTCGGCAAAAAAGAGCCAAAGACTGAGAAAGCAAAGGGAAAAGAAAGATATAAATTGTGCTGGAAAAAGACTAAATGATTAGGATAAAAACACCTATCCTTGTTAAGGAAGTCACCGGAAGTCATAATGCCACTTTTTTAAGAATGATCATTTTCATGAATCATTCTACCCAAAAAATAAGGTGAGACGCTTAAATCTTCCTACCCAAAAAATCATACGAAATTAAACATATAAAAGACATCAAAACCAAAATCCTAATCTCGCAAGTACTCTGCTTATAGGAACAGCTTAACCAAGAAAATTGCCCCGAGCCTCACATACACCTAATGAACTTCCACTTCACCTAATTAAACATTGATTAGTTCATGAACCTAAATCCAAAGAGTTACCTTACATGTACAGAAAATTGCCGAGCCTCACATACACCTCATGAACTTCCAGTTCACCTAATTAACTAGTGATTAGTTCATGAAACTAAAGCCAAAAAGTTACCTTACATGTACAGCAAATTGCCATAAACATCAAGGAAAATAAAAGGGGGAAAATTGATAACAGGAGAAAACTATTCGACTGACCTTGTCTTCACCGAGAGCAGGGTAACTATACTGAAGACAAAGAACATAAGAAGCATCCCTGAGTGTTCAAAATTGTTCATGTGAGATGGATTCAAGACCCCATTTACAGTAAACTTGAGATGGGTCGAATACAATAACTCGATGCACAGGTCAATGAAAGAACCAATTAATATGACATAGAGCTCCAAGTGCTTGAACCTCCCATCAAACCCATTCACGGGATTCCAGACCTGGACCCGAAACGTTTTCGGGTTCGATAGAAATCTCACCATAGCACCCCATATATGCCATGCCCCTACTAGAAGAAACAGTGTCCCTGGCAGTGCATGACCTTTGAAAGATCCCATCTCTCTGATATGTTTTTTACAACTCTCCGAATATTTTTTCCTCCGATACTGGCCAAATCGATAGATGATCACCTGTTTTGAATGAAATCAGTTTCGGACGTCAACTTTGAAACTGCCACTAGCAGCCATGGATAGACTTGAACAAACAAGGAAAAATGTGCTTTACAACTTTTGTATCGAATAATTTATAAGTGTTTTTTTTTTTCGTAGCTTCTAACAGGGGTGCGAGAAAAACCCTTTTTCTTTTCGCACTTTTTCAAACAGTTCGCGAGGGAAATGGATTGGGAAGCTTCCTATCTGTTTTTAGCAATCGATGCCAATTAGCATCACCAACCAAACACGAAAGCACGCACGTCCTCCATGGCCCTCGGTTTTCCCAGAAACAAATAAAGAAAAGTCGGCTAATTAAGCTAACAAGAACCAATTCAGTTTCTAGAGGTTCCCTTATTAGCAAGTCAACGTGAAATGATCACTTTCAAAGCGAGAAAAAGGAAAAAATGATTTTTCCGAGTGTACCCGAAAACGGGAAACCAGAAAAATTTTTTGACGTCAAGATCAAAATATAGCATAAATAACAGTAGACAGTCCCACCACCGTAAAACCGCTGCAGTAAAAAAGCAAGAGAGTCTGAAAGGATGATTCCCAGTCAAGAAGTGAAGCTAGTGGAGGAAGAAGACAAACAGATCCATCAATTAACTGTGGAAATTTCTCATACCATCAAGAAACCCGACAATTCCTACGTCCTAACCCATCTCGTTCCTGTAGACTTGACTAGAACAGAACTACCATTTCCTTACCTTTTTTTTTTTTTTGGTAGAGACCAATTGAACGTGAGGGCGAAAAAAAAAAAACTTGAGATTTTAGTAATGATATCCTATTAATAATTAGTTTCCTTTACTACCTCGAATAATAGGGTTATCCTACAAAAGAAAGTCGAAAAGGGAAAAAAGAAGAATAATAAAGCAATCATGAAAGGGTTTAAGAGCTTACAGTAATGATTTACGATATCACCGATGATGGATGATTGGGTTAGTTGCAGAAAGCAGAACAGCGTCTGCTGTCTTTCTCTCTCTTCCCCACTCTTGTGATCGCAATGATTTCATGGATCCAAAAACCAAAAATGCTTACGGTCACAGAATTTTATACAAGCAAACACAAAAGCTTCGGTGTCTGTGGGCTGGCGACCAAAGACCGAAACGATGATGGTCGTGGTGGTGTTGGGATCTGAGACCCGTTTCCGCATGGGTTCGGGTCTGATAAGTCCAGATAGGAGAGAGCCCAGGACCCAGCACTAGAAACCCTTGTTTTCTTTTTCTGTTTTTTATTTTAAAATAAACTTCATAAACTTAAAAAATAAAAAACACACGCATTATTTAATGTATCAGTTATTCAAAGACGCTACCAAAGGCTTTGTAGCCTAGTGGTAATGATATCTCTCAAGTAGGAGGAGGTCACGGGTTTGATCCGGTCGTTGTAACTTCAAGCTGTTAGTGTCTGCCCGAGACTATGAGCTCCATTTTAACAAAAAAAAAAAAAAGACACTCAGGTCAAAAA
>JBAGKO010000004.1:12317624-12335455 GCA_037177275.1 Acacia concinna | reverse complement strand
CCTCCTCCACTGTGCAGATCCACGTCGTTGCCGTCACCACTAGCGCCTCCTGAAGTCTCTCGTTCTTTCGAAGACGACGACCACAGCGGTGGACGACGGCGTGCTCGGCTGTCGCTGATTTGTGTGTGGCTGTCGGGCAAAGAGAACCGAGAGAAAAGAGCAAGAGATCCGAAGTTGATGACTGATGAGAGAGAGAGAATGGGGTTGGTGGTTTATTTAAATTGCATTAATTGCAATTTTTGACCGTTATGGGTTGGTCAGCTGAACACATCGATCTGAAAAGCATGTTGTCTCATGCTTATGCTTTTTCCCACTTTACATGTTGCAGTCCAATGGCTTTAAACGCTGGTCCAAACATGTGTTGAGCTGGTCCAATTGCAATTGGATCAATTGACCATCCGATAGGAATGCAAACGGTATTCCAAACACACCCAATGATGATGTGTCGATGTTAAAGTTAAACTAGTGAGTATTAGGGGTAGAGCAAGGGAACAAGAGGCATACAACGTTTAACATCCAAAGCGACTAGAGGAGCGCTTGACATGTCATCTACTTTAAAATTAAACATATTACAACTACAACCAAACACTTCAAGATACGAGTCCTTGTTAATTGTTAATAGATGTGCAATAAATGGCGACCTGGGTAAAAAAAAAATCTATTTAAATACCTTTTCAGTTTTACAATCTTAAATCAATAATTTTTTATAAAATTGAATTATCAATTACATGACAAGTTTATATTATCCTATTATTAAAACCGATTTAAAATTTTAAAATTCAAATTATATTTAAATAAAATTCTCTCAAATAAAAAATTAGTTAAAAACTTCAGAAAAAGGTCATTTGTTCTTTATATTAAGGACCACTCTTAAGAGAATGTTACTTTAAATAAAAAGGACATAAGGAGCACATTTTAATTTAAAGAAAAAAAGCTTTTTTTTACCTGAAAAGAAAAGAGTTTTTTAATTCCTTGCTTTTATAAATTTTGTCCCTCTAATTACAGTCACTTTTTATTAATTTTTTTCTCTTCCAAAATCTCATTAATAGGGGTGAAATTAATTCTTTTAACGATTTAAAACTTATTTATTAAGTTTGTGAAATTGCCTTGTTCGAACTCACATTCAAGAGAGTGAAAGGGAAACACTCTCACCATCAAGCCATGAGTTGGATAGGCAAAACTTATTTATTATGTTAAATGTTTTTTTTTTATGTTTTTGGTTTTTGCCAACAGTGTTAAATGTCATTCTCAGATTTAAGTGAATTAATTAAAGGTGCTCTTACAATTAATAATAGGAGGGAGCATTAGTATAGCTATCCGCACATGTCCAAAACAAGAGTTAGTGACTTAGGGGCTGTTTGACATGAATGGAGAGAAAATAAAAATTTTAAGAGTTAAATTTAAAAAAATTGAAGAAGCGGGGTTATAAAATTTTAATAAAGAAAAAATGTAACAAAAAATATAAAAAAATAATATAAAACTTTTAACCCCACTTCTTTAATATTTTAAAATTTAACTTATAATATAGGACGATTAAACTATATCATATCAAGTAAAAAATAATAATTAATTCATTTAATATGTCCTAAAATATAATTTATAATAAGTGGGTGAAGTTGAAAAGTGGGTATTAATCATGAGGGCAGGATAAGAAAAATAGTGTTAATTAAACTAGAGACAACTTATATTCTGGATAATACCCTTCTTTTTAAAAGGGTTCTATATTTTAGATTGGAGGGGAGATTAATTATATAAAATACATAATTTTTAGGGAAAAGGACATTTAAATACCACTTGAAATTTCAAAACCTAAAAAGGTCTGTTGACATTTCAAAAAGACACCAATGTACCATGGACCAAATTGGGTTTTTTTAATTTTTTTAAAGTGAAAAGTGGTACGGAAACTAGCAAATTCTATTATTCTTATGGGTAATCTTATTACTCTTATAACGAAAAATCTCCTCTCTCATTTATTTTCCAAATTTGCTGAAGTGAAAAGTGATTCGAAAACTAGCGAATTCCATTATTCGTATAGGTAATCACATTACTCTTATAGCGAAAATCTCTTCTCTAATCTGTCATAGGCATATTTCTCTCTCATTTGTCACTATGCGTCAGTCAGTCTCAGTGTCAGATAAATAGTAACAGAGGGAAAGAGAAAAACAGGGATCAGAAAATTGTAGCGAAATCCATTACTCTTATGGGTAATCTTATTACTCTTATAGTGAAAATCCTGTTACTGTTCACGTCTAAAAATTTAAAACTCAATTTATTCCATGTCTTTTTGAAATGTTAATAGACTTTTTTAAATTTTACAAATTCATATGGTATTTAAATAAAATTCTCCCTAACTTTTATCTTTGACCAAATTAATAGTAAAGAAAATGATTTATATTATCAAGCGCATGAAATGAGTTGTACATGAAAATGATATAAAATAACGACAGGAAATTTCAACACCATTTGTTCAACATGTGCATCCACGACTGCATCCTATATCTGTCATTCTGTCCCCTCTTCAGATTCGGACGCCACTCCTAATTTTATTTATTTATTTTTTTCACACTAACTTTCAAGGAAAAATCTCAAAAAAATAAAAAGATAAGGGAGATAGGAAAATCTTAATTCAGCATAACAAAATTTAGAAATTTAAATAAATTAGTACTTTTTTTTGTGAAATTATGAAAATACCACTAGATTTTAACAACATGAATATATTAATTCACAACAAGAGTATCTCAATTAACAACAATAGAAGCACTTGGGTACCATGTATTTTTAGCTGTGACTTATTGTGAATTGAGATACTCTTATTGTGAATTAAGATATTTGTGTTGTTAAACTCCAATGGTATTTTTGTAATTTCACAAAAAAAAAACAAAATAACTTATTTAGGATTTCTGGATTGCATTGCGCTGAATTGGGATTTCTATATTTCCCTTGTCTTTTTTTGTTGTTGAGATTTTTCCAATTTTCAAACCACACTTTGGTACTTCCTCTTCTTTTATTTATAATTAGCTTTCTTTCTTTTATACTTGGTCTTTAATAAAAGAGAAAATCCAAAAAAAAGGAAATAGGGAAAAGACAATTCAGAGTAACGAAATCAGAAAATCCTAAATCAGTCTTTTTTTTTTACTTTTTTTGTGTAATTATAAAAATGCTACTGAATTTTTAATAACAAGAGCATCTCAATTAACAACATTAATATAAAAAACTTACAGCGTAAATACGTAGTACATAATGCTTCTGGTGTTGTTAATTTAGATACTCGTATTATGAATTACGATACTCGTGTTGTTAAAAATCTAAAAACATTTTCGTAATTATGCAAAAAAAAAGTACAAAAAGATTGATTTGAGATTTTCTGATTCCGTTGCTCTGAATTGTCTTTTCCCTACCTGCCTTGTCTTTTTTTTGGGATTTTCTCTTAATATAACTAATTTTTTTATCTCAAAAGTTAAGCTACCTTTTTCTTTGTCTACCCTTATTTAATAAATACCTTTATAATAATTATCTCACACTCACTACTAATTCTTTCTGATATATTTATTTATTACGCATTATCTCTCATATATTTGATATTCATTATCTCTCCCACTTTATTTCTTAAATATGAGCATATTTAGAAAAAATATAACATTTTAAACAAATTTTAACTAATCTTAACCATTAATTTGTTTTTTTATAATGACATAGGAAAAAAAAATTGCTGGAAGTTTTTTCATTGCAAAGTTTATCATATCCAGCTAGCACAGCTTTTTCTTAATTGTGTGTAACATGTTTTAAATTATATGCATAAAAATAAAAACAAAACAAAAGACATTTATGTAGAGATAAATGTGTTGCACATCGTTGAAAAGTTGTATCTACAGAAGATGACCTTAGTCTTATCTAACTAAAGACCTGAGTTCTTAGGTGCTATTGTACAATAAATTCTACAATGAAAAGTTTTCAACACTTCCTTTTTATGAAGTTACCCTCATGAACGAGAAAATATCAATGAATAACCAGAAGCCATCACACAAGTATAAGGAAAATGTTTGTTTTATAATACATGGTATATATAAAAAATATGTCACTCGAATAAGTTTCAGATGTTACACTAAAATATATATTAAAAAGGGATTAGAATATAAATTACATTATAAAATTTGTGCAATAAAATTTTGTTTTGTAACATAAGTTATGAAAACTTTAATTAATATCACAAAAGTTGATCCAAGTATACACTTAATAATATCTATTATAAAAAAAATTGCATGATAATGTTGTCATGACTGTTTCTATACATTGAATATTCAATATTTGAAGTATAGATGAAAATTTTAAAATGAAAGAATTGAAGATATTGAATGAGAACAACCCACTAGCTAATCGATATCACATAATATTCTTAAATATAATGAACGTAGTATAACAGGATCATAGATAGTTAAGTGTGATTTTTGCTCCACGAGTTTTAGTAAAGGAGTTGTGAGTGCATGACAACCATGAATCATATACTATCTCTTCTATTAATTTTTAAAAAAAAATTATAAGAAAGTTAATTGTATTATTTTAAAACATTAAAATTTATCGTTTTTCTTTAATTTATGTTGTTTGACTTATGAACTAATATATAATGTAATAAAACATAATATATGATATGATTAAGTAATGTAATTAGCTTTATTAAAATTCTCTAAAAAAGTTAACAGTCTCTTATAATTAAAACCGGATAGAGTACTTATTAAATTGGAACAGCCAAAACGTGGGCATGTACCAGGATTGCAATCATCTTCAACCAAACGGTTATGAGTAATTTACAGTCTACAACAAGGATAAAATTAAATCTATCAGCACTGCAGCACAAGGTTGGTTTAAATCTCTGGGAGCACAAAAAAAAAAGAAAGATAAAATTTAAAAAATTTAATTAACATGGCTCCTTAGAAAATGTTTATCTTTATCTTATTTATAAGTCATGTAATTAAACTTTTCATATGAATATACCATTATATTCTTTTTATTTATTCTTATGTTGACTTTATTTTCATAAAATTAAGTTAATTCGATAGGGGTAAAGTTAGAAAGTTATTACATTTTAAGGCAGAATAAATAAGATTTGAAGCTTTTCTTAGCCAATGTAAAATGCAGGGCATCAATGATTTAAAAGTAGAATTATATGACTGTCATTTTGATCTTAATATAAAAGTCAATTGATTTTTTGTAAAGAGATTAAGGAAGTTTAATAAATTATATTAAAATATTTATATTATTTTTTAAAATTAATTTACTTTATTTATAAACTAATATATATATATATATATATATATTCTAAAGACACACAAAAAGTATGCTAGAATTAAGTAATTTATTTAGCTTATTTAATCTATAAAAAATCAATTAACTTTTATATTATGTATTAGAGGGAATACCCTTCTATTCTAATCCTTCGTATAACTCCACTTTGAAATTTTTTTTTGGTCATGATAAGTCCACATAGAAAGTAATTAATGAGTGACACAATTTTGTCCCTATTAAATGTAATAACAAATAAATTAATTTTTGTTGAAAATAGAAAAAGACCAGGGTTGAGAATACTATTAAGAAACTACGGTAAAATTAAAAAAGTGCATTAATTTAAAATATATTTAATAAATTAGATATCCTTAAAATATGGTAATTTTGTAAACTAAACTTATAAAAAAGATACTACCGGTTTTAACTATAATACATAATTAACCTTTTTAAGAGAATTTAAAGAACTAAAATAAGTTACTTAATAATATTATATGTTTGTTTTATTATATTACATTATATATTAGTTTATGAATAAAAGAACATAATTTGAAAAAAAAACGATAAATTCTAATGCTTTAAAGTAATATAATTAATTTTTTAAAATTTTTTTAAAAAATCAACTGATCTTTTAATTAGGATCGAAGAGAGTACTTCTATTAGGCAGTGAAGAAAGCAATTATTCCACTTTGTTGTGGTTCCAGTCACGGCGTTTGGGGAGGCATCCTAACTCCAGGGTGCCTAGGTTAACGCCTGAGGGTAATTGATGGCTCGCCCTGCCCGACATAGGTATCACCTAGGAGGAATTGAGATTTCGCCCTGCCCTTAGATCGTGGGTAAGCCTGACCCCTTTCTAAAAATTTTTCTATAAAAAAAAAGAAAGCAATTATTCCCTTCACTGACAAGTGGATTAAATTTGTGGCAGCAAAGCGATCGATGATTCCACAATCCACACCTTTGAAGGTAGCACCTTAGCAGAGTTAGCCAAGGAGCCACGATTATTTATGGGTGAATATCATTAACTTCAGGCTTATTCATGGGACAAATGTTTGTTTAAAAATGATGATTCAACTTATCTGGTAAAAAAGCAAGGGGGAAAAAGAGATCCAACCTAGTACTTTCCGTTAATTTAGAGTTGTTTAGACGCGGCTTAATTTAAGTGGCTTATTTTTTTATGGGCTTATGAGAAGTAGTTTTAGAAAAATAAGTGGATTATCAGAAACTGTTGTGTTTGGGTGTGACTTTGCAGAAGTGACTTTTTTTTTTTTATGAAACATGTTTGGATAATAAGTAGAAATGTAACTTATGATCAAATTTTTTTATTTAAAAATAAGTAAGAGATGTGTAACATCCCAAATTTTTATTTATAAAATTTCCTAAGTATATGAAAATATAAGGGGAATAAAATGATCAATTTTGGTGTAACAATCATAGACAATGTAAGTTTTGGCTAATTTCTGGAATGAAACTAGCTGCAGTCTTATTGTATGTCAGTTTATCTTAAACAAATGATGTCCAAAAATCATGAAACCTTTCAGTCTAGAATTAAACATGTCAAACTTTAATTTGATAGGTCATTTGCATGATTTGGATGTATATATTAAAATATATTAATTTTTGAAGTTTGCCCTGTGAAATTTGTCAGTTTCTGGAACAATGTTTAAAAATGAAATTACTGGGAATTTTTTGATCTCAATTGAAGCAAGAAAATATTTTTTCCCTAAAAATAGACTTAATAAGGGACATTTGAGCTTTAGAGTCAGCTCAATTAGATATTTGTACAATTGGATATGAATTTTCAAAGTTAGGTGAAAATTCTGTCGAAAAATCCAAATTTCAGAAATATAATGGTATGGTTGTAATTTATGACCCAACTAAGGATAAAGATGGAAATAATATATAATAAAAATTTAAAAGTACCCATAAATTATTTAGAGACTAGTGACAATCGGTTTAGAATTTTCTGAAACAATCAATATACCGTCCCTATGGAAAATTCAACCAAATAACAGTTTTGAACCCTTTTCTCTCTCCTCCCCATAAGTTACCGCGCCATAAGCTCTATCAATTAGCTTATGCTTTTGATGCCTCTATTTAGTTTCTCTATCAATTTTTAAAGTCCATCTAAACACCTTATTTTTAATAAATTGCTTCCCTTATAAAAGTGACATGGAATAAGCTAAATAAGTGGCCATATCTAAATAACCTCTTAATCAATTGTCAACAGTCATATATGGTCAACCACCGGTACCAATCCAATGCTAGAACCTGTGGGTGTGAGAGCTCATGAAGAAAATAACCTTACGAACAGCTGACTCTCGCATACAGTGCAACATTAAAAACATTAACAAAGATATTATCACAAAAAAAATGTCATTAATACATCCTCGTAAGCTTGCATTAAATTGTAGGACCCGGGGCGTTATTCTATGAAAAAAGTATTCACGCCATTGAACTCTCTTCTCAGGCAAAAGAGAAAGGGCAGCAGTTGAAATACTATATGAATAGGTTAATATTTAATTAAAGGTTGAGATTAAAAATAATCAAAACGATGATGTAGTTTAAGTTTACTGTAATAGAGAGAATCAGAATTTTGTTTGACCTGTAATATGAATTATTGGCCAAGAAATTTCCCAAAAGACATTTTTGGAATATTTACAAATTGCGGCAAGACTTTACCTGGGGGGGCTGAATGCTAATGCCCCCAATGTCCGACCTACCGAATGAATCACAGATCTCCACGTGTAAGCCTCTTCCGCAGGACACAGGCTTGTCACCTGACGTGGGACTCCCATTTGTGCTCTTTCACATTTCCTAATCGTTCGATTCAATCTCTCTTTTTGTCTTCGCTTCCTTTACGTCGTCGTTCCCCCCCACCCAAAACCAAATCGGTCCTGGGCCAGTCTTCTCTACTTCGAGGAGCGAAGCTAACTTCAATCGTGAGCTGGAGAGTTCTGGAAGAATCATCGGCAATGCGGAATTCTGAAAATTCTCTCAGGCATGATGCTTGAGATTGCCGGTGACTCCACCATCTTGCGACTCTTATGTCCACGATGACTGATGATCAGGTCACTTAGCTGACGTTGATCTCGCGGAAGCGTAGCAACCACTCAGCTTGATTTTTTGCTGGAATCAGTCATCTGGAATTTTTTTTTTTGTGTATCAGATATATTTCTTTTGGAGTTTGTTGTTTTGTATATTATTTTGGAGTCGAAAGACTGAGAGTTTGGTCTTCAACTTCGTTTTGAGCGTTACGATGTCGTCCAAGGTTGTGTATGAAGGCTGGATGGTGCGGTATGGTCGGCGAAAAATTGGCCGATCGTTTATACACATGAGATATTTCGTGCTCGAGCCCCGGCTGCTAGCTTATTACAAAAGGAAGCCACAAGATAATCAGGTAACTTGACCATCTTCTTGATATCCTGTCTACTTCTTTTGGGCCAAGTTCAGACTTATGAATGATATTCCCCTTCTTTTGGGCCAAGTTCAGACTTATGGTTAAGTTGCAGGAGCTCTATTTTTCTTTTGGTTATTCTCAGTAAGGGGGAACAACAACTTCTTGGAGTGGGTTTTTTTGGTCTTTTAAAATTTTTTCTATTTAAGCAGATGGATAAGACATGTACATTTTTTAAAAGATAACTGTGAAGATTTAAGCCTATATTTCGACTTTTTTTTTTTTTAAAGAAATTATGCTTTCTGATTTCTTTTCTATCTTTTCTTGTCATGGGAGCCCCTCTGTTAACTCAAATATCAATTTGAGCCGTCTGTTTATGTTCATTAGGTCCCTATTAAAACAATGTTAATTGACGGCAACTGTAGAGTGGAGGATAGAGGCTTGAAGACCCATCATGGACATGTGAGTTCTAAAATCTTTTGACTTATTGCCTTTTATTTTAAGTATTTTTATTATATAGCAATGGATACTGCAGGAATCCACTGCTCCTGAAACGATCAACTGACATTAAACTACACTTATTATGCGCCAATCTAATTCCAAAAGCAATTGCTGGGTTTGCAACCTTTCTCCAGTGACGTGCAGAGTTTAATGCTACTTGGGAATAGAAATATTCTAAATGACAACTAGTGCATTATAGGAATGAGAGGCAGTGTTGTTAACTGATACGTGTTGCATCCTGCATGAAAGGACAATCCATCAAACATACAAATGTCATGCAGTTATTCAAAAATAAATAAGGCTTTCAACATTATAAAGTTCTGAGATGAGAAGTTGCTTTGACACGGTTGATTCTCTGACCTTTTTGTACTAGGATTGTAATTGTTTTGATTTTGATCAAAATAAGTGTTATTAGTTGAGTATTTTAGCTGCATATGAGTGGAATTATTGCACTTTTGCATATTTTATTTGCATGCTGGGGCGTAGTTCTATTACAGCCAGCTGCAGCAAATTTTTATATTATAAATCTTGTACATGCAATGCGCAGACTCCAACTGATCGCTTATATCAGCACCCATCAGCTGTAATGAAGTATTCCATTTCACCTGTTGATGCAATTTCAAGTGATTTAATAACCTCTCTTTGTTTAAGAGGAAAATAAATTTTTAAAAATTTAATCCTTTTCTTTTGTTATTGTGAAGTTGAATAACAATTTGACCACATGCTTGTTTGTGAGTGGCATATTCTTGTCAAAAAAAAAAAAGAAATCGTGGCATATTCTGTGTATTGTTAGTACTCTTTGCAAATGCGTCCATTGAAGCTAATTTGAGACTTTGAGTTGTATATTTACCTTTTCTTTCTACCCTTTTAACTTTACTTATTTTCTTCTTTGTAGATGGTTTATGTTTTGTCTGTTTACAACAAGAAAGAGAAACACCATCGAATTATGGTGAGTAGGCTTATTTCTCATACATTTTAGTGGATTTATATCTCATACATTTTGCCAGCACATATATGTACTCTCCTATTCAATCTTTGTGTCAGTAAGGTTGTCTAACTGGTTTTCTAACTTGGTGTATTTTAAAATGTTAAGTTTGTATGAAAATATATTGTAAATAGTGCTGTGTCATAATTTAGTTGGGTTCTTGTTGCAGATGGCAGCATTTAACATACAAGAGTCCCTAATGTGGAAGGAAAAAATTGAGTATGTAATCGATCAGGTATGTTATATCCATTAGCATCATTCAAGTATGTGCGAACATTATCTCTATTATTGAATTCTGATTAGCCTCTATCTTTTGATATATTTGATTGAAAAGTAAGAAAAGCAACTTTCTTGATACATTGCTAAAAAGTTGGCTTGATATGTTATTTTGTAAATTCATCTTGCTAGGTTATGTTTTTTAATTGGGTTGATTGATGCTTTTGAACTCTCAAATTGTGTAGCATCAAGGTGCGCAGCCTTCAAATGGTAACAAATATATTTCATTTGAGTACAAATCCGGGATGGATAGTGGGAGAACAGCTTCATCCTCTGATCATGAAAGCCAGTAAATACTTTTGGCATTGCTTTCTCCACTTTCATATTCAAGATGACAATTCTCAAGTGTTTTTGGTAGTTTTTACATTACATTGTTTATTGCCCTATGTGCTGATCATTTAATTATGTTCATCTTCCTTTAGATTGTATTGTTTCATTCAATAGTACATTCTTTGGAGATCCAACTGCTATAATTCATTGAAATATAATTGAAACATGATTTAGTTTTCTTTGTGAATGTTCGATTGCCTCCACCCAGTGGAATAAGGCGGCTTCCTGTTGTTATAGTATTAGTATGAATTTTTGGTTGCTTTGCTGGGAATAGTTGCTCCACTTTAATTTCTGGGTGACGCCAATAAAATCGCCCATTTATTCTTATGTGTTTATAGTGATCAGATTATTTTTTTCTTCCTCTTTTCAGCCTCAGTGCTCCAGAAGATGATGAGGACACTAGTCCGCATTTGCTAAGGAGGACAACAATTGGACATGGTTATTTTATATTCCTCCAGTTGTTGGCTAACAATTACTTTGCTGTTATTGCTTTGTTAACTTTTTGTTTTTGAGCTGCAGGTCCCCCGGAATCAGTTTTGGACTGGACAAGAGAAGTAGACTTAGATTTGTCAAATCAGAATAATAACCAAGTATTTTCAAGAAAGCATTGGCGTCTTTTACAATGCCAAAATGGTAGGGGGTGTCAGTCCAGAATCAACCCACTGACTTAATTTAGTGCTTCATTTATTGGCTATGTTGTAACCCTAGATACTGATAATTGGTTTCCTTTCTGAAATCGGTAGGACTTCGCATTTTTGAAGAGCTTCTTGAAGTTGATTACCTTGTAAGAAATTTGTGTCTTTCTTTGTTTGAATGGCATGGTTTTACGATTTTAAAGGATCTTTTGTGAAACTTGAGCAATTTATTCTTTATGCAGCCAAGGAGTTGCAGTAGGGCGATGAAGGCTGTAGGTGTTGTGGAGGCAACTTGTGAAGAAATTTTTGAGCTGGTGATGAGCATGGATGGAACACGGTTTGAGTAGGTGTTTCACATTGCAATTATGTTTGTGCTGGGTGCCCTTGGTTTGTGATAACGTTGAGGTTTTGGGAAAATGATTTTGATAAAATGGTTGGATCATTGTTTTTGAGATTGTTTTCTGGTATCAGTTCATTTTAGTACTTTAGAACTTAAAAATATACTATTCAGATTATGAAGCATCTTAAGCCTTTTATATTTGCAGGTATCTTGACCTCTTGCTAAAGAAATTTGCTTTGTTTTTTTAGAAAAAATAACTCAGATAGATGCATACAGCCTACATTTTTGATACTATATTCTTATTAAATTCAGGTATATGAAAAGCAATTAATTAGTGTTGGAGTTATTGATTGAATTATTTGATGCATCTGTAGTTAGGCTTATAGTATGTAAAATTGTAAAGTATTCATGATTAACTATTGACTTGCATTCTCATGTTTGGTTTTTAACTGGACACCTATAACTTATTAATTCATGCTTTCATACCTTTATATCTGTGATTAATACCATCTCTTTTAGATGTCTTAGAATTTCTCAAGCCATGTAAAGGCCTCTCTTTACCTAATGCCATCAGAATTGCTTTTGGGCACTATAGATGCTAAGCATGCCCATTATGTTCTGATGAAGAATTTTGGATGAGAAAAAGGGTTTCTTTAGTGCCAGACATTTGATGCTCCAAAATTGTGGAAAAAATTTTATTCTGTGGAGGATATATTCTCAAATTGTTTGAATGCCTGCAGGTGGGATTGCACTTTCCTACATGGTAGTTTGGTTGAGGAGGTGGATGGGCACACTGCAATACTTTATCATAGACTTCAGCTCGACTGGTTTCCAATGTGAAGTGTTCTGAATCCGACTAATTTATTTCTCCTCACTCTCAATATTATGTCACTTAGTGTGTTGTTGATAGAGTAAAAGAGCTTTGTACAATTCATGTAGTCCACTCTATTTAATTAAAGTTTGTTATTGCTTTTGCTGTTGTGTTGTTGTTGTTTCTCTCAATGGTATATTAGTGTGGCAGTGCTTCAGTTGGTACATTGTTTTACCCCAGGACAATTAAGCCTATATTTATACCAAATTTGAATGTTTATTTATGATAATATGTTTTAGAATTTAGTAATAATGAGTGGCTGTCCGATTACACGTTAAAATTATTTACTGTATCAACTTTATGTGCTTTGTGTTTAGAGTTGACTTATGGGGGTTAAAGCAAATATATGATGATTGGGAATAGTTGCATGCTTGTAGTGTTCACTAGCATATACATTGTGGTGGCTTCCTTCGTCCTTGTATTTAATCTGGTAAATCAGAACTAAAAATATAATCTCCCAAGAAGATGACAACTTCTAGAAAAAATAAACTAACAAGATGATTATTAATCCTTCGGAAGTCACACTGAATTTGTAATGCCTATCCTTGAATGACATGTTGGTTTTTCAGCACTTGTGATTTTCTTTTCTGTCTCACCAAATTGTTCCAAATGCATACCATTGCAGGTTTGTCTGGCCCCGTGATCTTTGCTATGTACGCTATTGGCGTCGAAATGATGACGGAAGTTATGGTATGGTACTTGTTTCAGTCTAAAATATCCACCACCTATTTCTTGCTTGAGAAGGTGACATTGAGAATTCTTTTTTGCAGTTGTTTTGTTTCGATCCCGAGAGCATGAGAATTGTGGTCCACAACCAGGGTGTGTTCGGGCCCATATTGAGAGTAAGATCAATCTTGTTAAACATTCAAGATAGTGGAACTGGTTTCCCTCCTTGTTTTTGATAATGATATCATTGTTACAGTACTGAGTTTTCAATTTTTATTCCATATAAGTGTGTGAAGTGTCTCATTTATTGCAGAGATTAAGTTGAATCAGGTGCAATACCTATTAGGCTATCATGCACTTTTCATAACTATTGTCAGTTTGAAAATTCATTCTGAAAAAAGATTTTTTTCCTTTTAAATATGATTATTATTGGTGTGCCCATCACAAGATCAAAAAATTAAATACTGATTCTTTTTCTTTAACTCAATCCTTGCTTCAATTGAATCCTTCTCGTGTGAAATCATGTATTAACTTTATGCTAAGTTGGACCCTTGAACTTTATAAATTGTTTGCCCAGGCGGTGGATTCAATATATCCCCATTAAAACCTCGAAATGGGAGGCCAAGGACACAAGTTCAGCATCTAATGCAGATTGACTTGAAGGGATGGGGTGTGGGTTACATATCTTCATTTCAGCAGCATTGTCTCCTTCAAATGTTGAATAGTGTTGCTGGTGAGTTTCTTTTGCTGTTTGTGCAGTTTGAAAACGTGCAGAACAGCACTACTATCTTGTTCCTTTTGTGGTAAGGTTAGGCCTTAAGGGACGGAGTGAACGGATAATGGATGGTAGGAATGAAATACCAGTGGAGGTTATATGAAATTTTGCTTGGTTTAGAGTAACAGTTGGTTCCTTTTTCGAGGAAGTCATGGATTACTTTTCTGTGGCATGTATGGATCTGAATAGTTCCTAGTGTTCTTTAGTTAAAAGTAATGGCTGAAGCTATTTGAGAGCTTTTTTGTTGTTTTCATTGGCAACTCCACTTGCTTGAGCAAAAACACTATATTTATACTGATTATTTCTATCTGCATTTTTATGGTGATGTTAACATATACTTTGAATTTAGTAGTCTCTCCTTTTCCTTTCTAGATTTCATGAGTTGCACAGATGTTAAGACTAGTGGACAAAGGGAAGTGGGACAGACTTTAACAAGTTGTATTTCTCTATTATATGACCTCTTTATTGGCATGTAAATTTACTTTGCTGAATTTTTGTATGCTAATATTGTTTTTGACAGGTTTGCGGGAATGGTTTACCCAAACAGATGAAAGAACTGCTCCTCCGCGGATTCCTGTTATGGTTAATATGTCTTCAACATCCAGTAATTCAAAGAAAGGTCAGAAATCACATGATTCTTTGGCTCATCCTGCATCCTCCTTGGATCAAATAAATGCTGCCAATAGAAATTCTGTCATGATGGATGAATACTCTGATGAAGATGAAGATTTCCAAATAGCAGAATCTGAACAAGAGGTTGTATACTGTAGTCCCATCTATTTAACTTTTGGCATTTGTTTATTAAATTCAAATCTTGATTTTTTTGTTTTTTTTTGGGTCAGGCATATGCAAGTGGGCTTGAGAATGATTTACAGAAAACAGGTGGCACTTAACTATACATTTGTTTTTTAGATATACTGAAATGATAAAATTTAATGATGTTAGGTGATGTGAGGAATGAAATCTAATCATAATAATTTCTTGAACCAAAGTCTTGGAAGAAGAACCAGAATATAAAATTGACTTGTCATGGTTTTCGGGTAACCTGCGGCGTGATGATCGTGATAATGCTCGTGACTGCTGGAATATTTCTGATGGAAACAATTTTAGAGTACGGAGCAGGCATTTTTTCTATGACAAGTCAAAGGTATTCTATTGTTCTTATTATTCTATTCCTGGGACAAAATTTATCACTTAGTTGACATTTTCTTATTTCTTCATGGTGACTTGTAAAGATTCCTGCTGGGAAACATCTTATGGATCTTGTTGCCGTCGATTGGTTCAAGGACACAAAAAGAATGGACCATGTCGCTAGGCGTCAGGGATGTGCTGCCCAAGTATGAGAAAAACACTTCTTATTTACAATTTTTTGGATGAATTGAAAATTCATGATGCTGAATGATCTGTTGCATCTGTTTGATAAAGGGTAAATAACAATAATCTTTCTGAGCCCTGAAGGAACATTTTTGGTATCTCTCTAGCTTGGAATTTTACAGACGAAATTCTCTTTACAGTAAGTTTTGTTTGACGAATTTAATGGCTAGAAGAAATTACTAGCATGCCCATGAATCTGGCTACAAAAGGTATCAAAGAATGCCCGTCTCTTCACAAACCCATATCCTCAAATTTGCCATCTGTTCCAAAACTCTCCTTTTCATCTTCCCTCCACCCATTCCTTCTGAAATTTTGCATTTTGGTCTTGGTTTAGGCAAGAAAAGGGGACCGCAATTTTTTTCCCCAGACAATGGGTAACATATGTCAAGAGTATTGCAATCTCCGATGTTGTTTAAGTATTTACATTGCATTTGACATTGCTAATTCATATCTCTGTTGCTGTGGTTCTAAAGGCTATTAAAATACAAAACGATATGCTGCATAATTATGATTATGAAAATTAATACTAGTTAAGTAAAAGACAATAGTTGAATTATGAGTGATATTGGCTTGCCTCTAAACAATCTAGATCTATTTTCTTAGACAACGGTGGCATATGGACTCAATTGGGAGGAATTTTGCTGTTGTTTCAGATCATAAATAAATGATTTCAGTCTTAATTAACCTTAGTCTTCAGCTTCACAACAAGTTTCCAAACCAGAAATCAGAAAACATATGCACGCTTATTTGAAGTAAAACCAGGAACCTGTTCTTCTAAAAGTGAGCACTTTAAAATTTCTTGAGTTCCACTCAGAGTAATCTCAAACAATTAATCGTGGAGAGAACCTTTTCTGGCATCTGGAAAATATGTGGAAGTAAGTCGAGAACTTCTGAGGGTCAAATTAAGACACGGTTTTGGGGATATAGAAATTACATGTGAGGTCCTCGTTTTTTTCTTTTTGGGTTCAGACAGAAGCTTGACAAGGTGATAATGTTAAAGGGTTACGACAAAAGTTTTCAGAAAGTAGAAGAATCCATGTTAGCCCATTGGCTTAGGTTAGCAGTCCATGTTTTACTTGTTATTTGGACTCTCTTTACTTGGACTGAAAAAAAGGAAGGCCAATAATTAACGTTATTCATTAAATTAATTGAGATTATTTTTAATAGGTAAATAAAGTTTACTTGAATCTTACCTTTTGCTTTGAAATTTGTATAATAATGCTATTTTAAAGAATATCAGTAGAATAATCATTTTACACTTTTCTGAGTAAAAACTAGCAGCATGTGGTATTCTTTCATTTCTTCTATAAGAGAAGTTATATTTGCATTTTATGAATGTTTTACATTGTATTATATAACAATTTGTTATTGATTATTGATTTTCATTACTTTTTAGGATTCTGTTGAAAAATTGTCATGTTCTTTTGGTGTTTATGTAGGTTGCATCAGAAAAAGGACTTTTCTCTATAGTTATCAATTTTCAGGTGAGAGCCAACTTTAAAGTTTAAACAAAGCAGTTAGTTTTGAAAGTGTCTAAATGCATGCTGTTTGGTTTGCAGGTGCCTGGGTCAACACAATATAGTATGGTATTCTATTTTGTAACAAAGGAGTTAGTTCCTGGATCCCTTTTGCAACGTTTTGTTGATGGTGATGATGAATTCCGAAATAGCAGATTCAAACTCATCCCATCAGTCCCAAAGGTACTTGTGGACTTTTTTGTCATTAGCATATTGGTCGTATTTCAGATGTGTTATGGCAGTGCTGGTGATCTAACTCCTAGTGCGATTTGCATTGTCTTTGCTGTTAGTAACTATCACTTCTACATCTAGAGACGATCTTATGTCTTTTATATGAGCATCTCATATCTGTGTCAAAAAATTAAGCCATTACCTGTGAGTAGTTTTTACAATTATTTTTAACACACTATCAAAAGGCTGTTTGGCTTGAGGTGTGTATAAGGCACAAGCCCATCGTACCTTTGTTACGTAAAACTGAATGAAACATGCTACAAATGACACTGACAACAACAACAAAGCCTTAATCATATTAGGTGGGGTTGGCTACATAGACCGCACATGCCACTATGCTATGTTAAAAACCATATCTTTAGATAGGTTATTGATCAAAAGGTCCCTCTCAATAACCTCGTTGAATATTCGCTTCAGCCTCCTCCGACCTCTACTTATTAGACTTCATACTGCTTGGTCAACCCTCCTTACTGATGCACTCAATGGCCTCCTTTCCATGTGATTAAACCTCTTCAAACGATTTTCCACCATTTTATCTACAATAGAAGCTACTCCAACTAATTCGCATATGTGATCATTATGAATCTTATCTAATCTTGTATGGCCACACGTCCATCTCAACATCCTGTCTCGGCTAGTCCCATTTTATGTTCATGTTG
>JBAGKO010000004.1:12306394-12317524 GCA_037177275.1 Acacia concinna | reverse complement strand
CATCAATTTCACCTTGTTGAATAATTGATCACAAATATCGAAAGTCACTTTGGATAACTTATCTCCCCAGTTTAACTTCCACTTCACTTCTCACTTGTCATTTGTCAAAATTGCAACGCGTATATTCTGTTTTGCTCCTACTCAAACGACAGCTTTTCGACTCTAGAGTCCATCTCCATATTTCAAGTTTAGAATTAATTTTTTCCCTGGATTCAGCCAACAAAACAATATCATCCGTGAAAGCATGCATTTTGGGATCTCCTTTTTTATAGGTTCAGTTAGAACATTGATCAGTAGGTTGAACAAATAGGGGCTCAAAGCTGATCCCTGATGTAGGTCAATCCTTATAGGAAAGTGTTACCCCCTCATACATGTCTTGAATGACTTTGATATATGTGACACGCATCCTCTTCCTTTCCAAGGCTTTCCAAAGTACATCTCTTGGCACCTGATCATACGTTTTTTTCAAATCAATGAAAACCATTTGCAAGTCTTTTCCTTTACTTTGATACTTTTTCATTACCCCCCTCAATAAGTAAATTGCTTCTGTTGTGGACCTTCTAGGCATGAATTCAAATTGATTCTTAGAATTACTAGTCTCCATCTTCAACCTATTTTCAATCACCTTTTCCTACAATTTCATTATGACTCATAAGCTTAATTCCTCTGTAGTTTCACAATTTTGAATTTCCCCTTCATTCTTACAAATGACACTGACATAGTGATGAAATAGATTGCACCTTCTGAACATTAGCAAATAAGATGAACAAAATGACTTCAATGTTGGCCTCAAAAACACATACACCACAAGCACAACAGTACAGAACTAAATCCTCAATAACATAATAGGTTTGCCAACTTTTGAGAGATTGGCTCTCCACCAATACCTGACCAAAAATTTTCCCTTCCCCTTCTCAAGTATTATCTTCATTTGCAATACCCAGCAACCTTTAGCCTTCCTACCCCTAATTATTGCCTTATTTGGCTTCCTCATTTTTCTATCTTTTTGTACATAAACCTTTGGTTCCTTTGTTGGATCAACGACCCGACCTTTTTGGCCTCCTGTTGCCCATGTTGGTGGTAGCAATTGAATGGGAGGCATCAAGTTCCCTCACCCTAAATTTTTATAAGCATGTCTCTGTCTCCTGCATTTCTTAAGGCAGCTCTTTATGTTTTTGTTTGTAACAAGTATGTTGATATGTGCAGACGCGTGTATCCTAAAAATGTGGGATTTACTCACGAACAAATCAACCAAATAATCTGCCTGGGAAATTACACGACACAATGAATTTCTAAACAAAATGCGCATTTTTAAAAAACTCGGGTTAAGGTGCAATATTAGCAACAAAGCTTTCCACCACGAGTGTCTAGCACAATTAAGTTTTGAATGGTGCAAACGTAGATATAATCTTTTAAAATGATGCAATTTTAGCTATTTCGTTACAAACATCTAATATAAAGCTGGATGGAGAACAATAGGGTCCCACATAAAAAAAAAGTAAAGGATGTTTGGGCCAATTTAACGGAATTGCTAAAATTGCCCCTTTCTAAAAATTTGTCTACTTTTGGATCCTTCAAATCTTAATTGTGCTAGGTGCTTGTGGTGAAAAACTTCATTGCTAAAATTGTACCTTAATGCTAAAAACCTAATACAAGTATAGCACCCTGTTCAATATTAATCAAATTCTATCACTATTCAATGGCTTCTCACAAAATTTATATAATGATTGATGATTTAACACTTATCCAAAATGTGTGTGAGTATGGAGACAAATTTTTTAATCCTTTTGGTTGTCATTGAAGTATTAAAGTAATGCTTTATATGGAGTTCTTTTTCTGTATTTTAGGGTGGTGGATGGGTGGTTGAATGAATCCCTATGGAATTTAACCATCTGGTTCTTGCGACATTCAGATTGATTCTAAAGAGCTATATCTTGTGTGGCTGATTTATGTAATATAAGCCTAAACTCTTGAGCCGAATTCTAAACAACCAAAGAAGTATAGTGATGCCATTTTCAGTAGTTACAACTGAATTTGTATGTTATGAAAAAACAAATTCATTACGTTTGTCACAACTAGGATTTCGTTCCTCCTTGTTCTGTTGCATTTGATATTTTACAAGACTCTTGATGGGCTAATTCTCATATCCCGCCAATCTCTGTCTTCTAACAAAATGCAGGGTTCATGGATTGTGCGACAAAGTGTTGGGAGTACACCTTGTTTGCTAGGAAAGGCAATTGATGTCAATTATATCCGTGGTCCCAAGTATTTAGAAGTAAAATATCTTTCAAATCTCTTCACGTTGTCGGAAGTTACCTTATAAATGAACAGTTTTTCTTGTTTAATTATTGGTTAATCAATGGCTTTTATTTGTAGATTGATGTTGATATTGGATCTTCTACGGTTGCTAATGGAGTTGTGGGGCTTGTATTTGGTGTAATTACGACATTGGTGGTCGATATGGCATTTCTTGTACAGGTACACTCTTTTGGGGTGGTAAATTTACACATCTAAACAAGTAATGGTGGCCAAATACCCGACTTCAGTTGAATAGACTTGTGTGGTTGGCATTAAATAATGTTGAATAGACTTGTGTGGAAGACCCGTAGGATTTGCCTTATTTCGTATGACTTCTAATCCATGAGAAATGTATAATTTGTTAAAAGAAAGAGGAAATTGGGGAAAATGTTGGGTCTGATTGAAGCTGCGGCCAGCGGCTTTGGGTTTTAGAACCGACTTATTGGGTTTAACTAGTAACTGTGACATATTTGTTCCTATTGGCAGGCAAACACTACAGATGAATTGCCAGAGCGGCTCATTGGTGCTATTCGTATTTCACATTTGATGCTTTCATCTGCCATTGTTCCCAAACTGGATTCTGATAAAGAATGACCACTATTTCACTATTCTCATTATAGGAAATAACTTGTAAGGTGCATTATCGCTTTAATTCAATTTTTTTTCTTTCGGTTTTTTGTTTTTTAACTGGGGTATAGGCCCAATGTTCTCTAATTGGGATTTCACATGTAATAGATAGATAGACAGACGAATTTCCCCCCATTTTATCGGTGAAGTTATCGAATGGGATCTCTTGATAAACAATTTACTCCACAACAGCGTCATTTCATACATGTAGTCAATCCCACATAGTGGGGAGAGGCTTTTTTGTTGTTGTAGACTGTGAGCTTTTTGAATCTTAATATTGTACTCCACTTGTTATGCTGTGAACTCATCTATTCGACGATCGTTTGTCTAACAATTTATTCAAGCAGTCATTGATTGGAAGGAACTAAACTCAATAGACTAGCTTTAAAATGTATAGATACATGTATTGAAAAAATCAAAAGAAGTCTCGTCTCATTCATTAGATAAGGTCACATATATGAATTACAGGATGTAAATAAAGGAATTGCGCGTGCTGAAAGAATGAGTTGATTCTCGGTTCTCACATAGCAGGATGAGAGTAGTTAAATTTTTATCCAGTAAAATGCAAAGTGAATTTATTCTTGTAACATAGTATCAAAATTTGCTATAGTATACATTAAGAGAGACAATGACACTAATTCTGCTATTGGTTGATATGATGAATGAAAGCATCTAAAGCAGCATCTGAACTCCTTGGAAACCCATTCTGAAACATGGCACTTAGACTCTCAGCCCTAATCTTCATATCTTCATCAGCCATCAGCCTCTCTATTCCCTTCACTATATCATCCTTTTTCACCATTTGTGAAAGATCATAAGAAATCATATACCCAACTTTGAAATGGTCCGCCACCAACTTGGCATCATGGTATTGGTCACCTCTAATGGGCCACACCAAAAATGGGACCCCACGTCCGATAGCCTCCACCGTTGAGTTCCATCCACAATGTGATAAAAATCCACCTGTTGATGGGTGACTCAGTATTAGCAACTGTGGTGCCCATCCAGATATTATCAAACCCCTTTTCCCTACTCTGCTATCTAACCCATGAGGAAAATAGCCTCTTCCTACTTCTTCTTCTTCCACATGAGAAGTAGAACCGGGTTTTTCACTCAACAATGGGCGCGGAGGGCCCGGTTTTCCTGCATTGGGTTGGATCACCCATATGAAGGGTCGGTCTGATGACTCCAATGCTTCAGCTAACTGTCGGTGTTCTTCCATTGTGGGACCCACTTCACTTCCAAATGATACATACAGAACTGAACCACGTGGCTTTGAATCTAACCATTGGATCACTTCATCCTCGGTGGCGTTGGACCGCCGGTGCGTACGAACCAGCCGGTCGTGGACGAGAGAACCTGTGGATTTCCAATAATGCTCGGGCAGAAGCGGGCCGACCCCCCAAACCGGCTTCCCAGTTTGTTCCGCGATATATTCAATGAATGGACGCTCCAGATCGTCACACGTGTTGATCATCACCGCGTTCGTTTTTCTTGCGTGTTCAAGCCACGGTGGTTGATCACCGGGTTTGGGTGGTCCCCTCATTCGCGGCCCTGCTCCGACGACGTCTGGTGGTGGTGGTGGTGGGGGTCCACCATCGACTAGTGGCGGTGGAGGGTCGTGCGGCCGTCGTTTGAGATCCGAGGAGGTCACCGCAACATCATCTGGTAATCCGGGGAGCAAACGGATTTCCCCGGGTTTGAGATCTTCGGGGTTGGCTTTCCAAATGGCGTATTCTAGTGCGGTGGAGCAAGCACCGGAGGTAAAGAACTCTACCGTGGGCACTTGAAATTTTTGGAATGAATCAGACAACCAGTTCATCATGACATCAAGGATAGCACAAATAGGCCGTGATGAATTGGGGCTATCTGGTTCCACTGAGAGGAGCTTCTCGATCCCTAGAGCCATCTGGGAATGATGCCTATGGTGTGGGTGAAGTGGTTGCGATTGTGAACATGGTTCAGACGGAGGTATGGCAGACGATGAGACTTCATGGATTTGCACTAAAGGGTAGTGTCGGAGAGAGTATGGTACGGAGGAGGCGAGGTCGGAGGAAATGACGAGGGAAGCTTTAAAATTTCTAGAAGCTATGTGTTTGCATAGCTCTATGCAAGGAAAAAGATGACCTTTCCCGAAAAAGGGCACCACGAAAATCTCAGTTGACATGGTCTTGTGAGTTTCCAAGTATCAACTTCACATATAATTTGAAATTTTCCATTTTGGTCTTTCAGATTTTATAGGAAGAACGAAAACTTGGGGAGCAAGGAAATGTGAGTGCAACAACCCGCTATGTTGATGCCGCCATAAGTGAGTTTAATTAGGGTAGAGCAGTGTGAATGATTTAAAAGACAAGAGTTAGAATAAATGGTGGTGGTGACCACGAGTAGTGTTTCTTCATGGGATTTACTACAAGAGGCAACGAGGTCGGTCTCCTGTTACGAACGTTACCGTGTTTCTCTTGCCTTTTACTTGTGAAACACGCTTAGAGCCTATCCTGTCGCCCGCCGCTAAAATAACCTACGAACATCTGATCTGAACGTGGAAGATGGGACCATGCATCAACTAAAGCCTCTCTGTGGTCCCTATAGTCAGTCGGTCGGCACAGGTCATCGTTCTTGTATTCATTCGAACCTTTCACACATTACGGAGGTAAGCAAATTAAATGGTCTACTTGCTTTCCTAGTATACGGCTTCTAACAATGTTCTTTTTGTGACCTTATTCCTTATAGTTTTCTAGGGTTTATAATGGTTGGATGACTTGCTATATTTTATGTTTGGACTCTTTAGTCTCTAATATAACATACAGTTAACTTTTTTTTAAAGAGAAATTAAAGAAACTAAATAATTTACATTTGTTTTTCTTATACTAAATAAATTTGTTTAACTTATAATCTGATCATACACAAAATATACTCCCTGCGGTCCTAATTATTAGGACCTTTTGAAGAATGTTAGGAAAGTCCTAAGAAAGTTAATTATATTACTTTAAGGTATTAAAATTTATCATTTTTCTCCAAATTATGTTGTTTGACTTATGAACTAATATATAATGTAATAAAACACAATATATGATATGATTAAATAATATAATTAGCTTTCTTAGAATTTTTCTATAATTCTTTAAAAGGCCCTTATAATTAAGACCAGAGGGAGTATATATATATCACTGTCCCGGTCTCCTCACGCCGGCAGCACCGCATCTATCCACCATCAAATGAATATGTTGTCATCCCTCCTGTACTAATATACAAAACATATTTAAGAATTGATATCTTTATCCTAAATATAAGACATAATTTTTATAGTTATCAATTTTTTTTATTTACCTTTCTTAATAATAATCAAGGATGGAAGGAAATGAAGGAATTAAGGAATATAATTAGGGTATTTTAGAAAATACATGTTATATCAACTAACTCAATTAACTTTCTTAATATACTAAAATTAAGTAAATATATTTTATATCATTGGAAGGAGTATTGATTAATGGTATCCTTTATATACCTATTAATGGCACCGTTATATACATGATACTCCAAACAAGTTTTATAATTTTTTGATTTTAAAAAATAAAAAAAAATTGTAAAAACAAAATTAAAAAGGCTTGTTTTCACAGAAATACACAAATTTGCATGCTCATTTCTTTTTCTTTTTCTTTTTCTTTTTTAATACAAGAAGTAAAGCTAATACTACTATCCTTTGTCTATTTCCAGGATCCGTTCAAGTTCAGGAGGAACGTGAACTACCACATGAAAGCCCATCACAGCCTCAAGACCTCTTTGCCAACCAATCTGCTGCCACGTTAGAACATAGACTTGACCTCCAAAACTCATCTTACCTACAAAAGTACTCCTTTCAGTATGATTCCTTTTTTTAAAAGAGCTTTTTTCTACAGGGGTGGTCATAAAAACAATAAACAAACTTTGTCTGAAATTTTAACAGCCTTTCCTTTTTAACCCCTATTGAATATATATCACTCATTATATATCTTCAATAAATTTTCACTCATATAAATAAGGTATAATTAGTAAAAAAACAATACACATATGTTATACATTTATTACTTGTAAGTAACTTATGTAACTTAATTTTGGTAGTTGTTTCTTAAAAAAGTCCTAGAAGTATAATGTTTTGCATTCTTTATATGTTTCCTTGCCCAATCAATTTTGTCTGTGGTAGCTTTCTAAAATATAGTTTTGTGACTAACGCCAAAAATATGAGTTTTCCTTTTGTGGAAACTCATGACCAAATATGGGATTTTCATATTATTGGGCAATGAAAGTCCTCGACCTTTTTTTTGCTACAAAAAGTCCTCGACCTTGATCACAAGTGAATTGGACAATCGCCAAATAAAGTACAATTGTTTTTCTTTAAAAAAATAAATATTCTCGATTGCAGGCGTAGGGGGTCAGTTTTTTCCCCTTTTAAGGAGATTATTTGTGTGAATTTTTAAATTTGTATATAAATTCAAATCGGATCATTTTGAATTAATTTTAATGTACATCGTATCTTTTTTCTCACACATGTAGTGGAACTATTTGACTTCCGTAATCTTAATGCAATTCACATTCTATAAAAAAAAGTTAATTTTAAGTAAATTTTGACTTTATTGATATTATTCGTGTTCGTGCTCATCATCTCAAGGTGTGGCTCTCTCTAGAATAAAATAGATGGGCACTTATAAAAAGACTTTACTTACTAATCAAAAGAGGTTTGGACCATGTGGTCAATATAATCCCATTCTTAGAAATACACTTGTTTATATATATATATATATATGTTGTGTTCTAATTGAGAAATCTAATAACAAAAATATGAAAAGTGGTATGTAAACCAAGTGTATTTTGTTGTTTTTTTTATTATATATGTTCGCTTTTAGTTGAAATCACGCACAAGGGAATAAGAATCAAGGGGCTTTATGAGAAGCTAAGGGAGAGTTGAAAATGCACAACAAAAGCATTCATGTAATGTCTCCAAGTGGATAGTATCAGAATAAAGTGATGACATTGGTGTATCTGTACTTTTAGGCAGCTATATACAATATCCTTTTTCTATGTTCATGAATTGGAGGGGGTTAAATTTGTACACACACACACACTATATATATATATATATATATTCACACCATCCCTATTTAATTCTATATCCTATTAATTAGTAATTTATTAGTTATAGGTAGCATTTGTATAGATCATTTGTAGCTTCTCACCATGCCTACACCTATATATCAACGTTTGATATATGGATTAATCCTATTTTAAACGTTAAATAGATGTATGTAATTCTCCAATCGTTTTTTAGATAATATAATTGTTATATTTTTGGATTTGTATCACTTGCTACATGATTGTGTTATACACTACTACAGATAAGTGTTTTAACGTTTATTTTAAAATACTTTGGGCATATGTTTTAAAGGGGATGCCTATCTAAATGACATTAAAAGTTTTTTAAAAAGACATTCATTTGGAAAATAGATGCAAGGCATCCATTTTTATTAAAACGGATGCCTAGCCAATTTTTTTTAAAAAAATTCTTACTACGACGTCTGTTTGCCGTATTAATTTATTTTTTAATTTTCTTTCCTTTATGAAAGCAGCATCAGTGTAATATAATCTTGCAATTTTACAAAAACAGTTTACACATGCAAACAATTAGCATTTCAAAACATCTCATCAACTAGTAACATGCAGAGCGATAGGAAAAAAATTCAAGTAGAGGTGGACAATCTAAAATTATCAATACAATATAATGTATATGCATTAACAGGAGAAAAATTTAAGTCACCATACCAATTGTTTAGTTGCCAATAGCCGAGAGCCGAGAGTTTCTAGTAATTTGGTGGAGATTCTACTCTAAAAGGTCAAACTTGCTGAGTAATACAGGTGACAATATAATTCGTGTTTGAAAGAGGAGAGGCAGGTGGCTTGGGAGCGTACATGGATTGAGGGGGCCGTAAAAAATAGGAAGAAGTCATGACAATGGGGAAGAGAGGAGAGCAACAGAAGAGAAGGGGCACATGATGAGAAGGAGTCCAACAATATAAGAGGGAGGGAGGTAGCGAATGATTCAACTAAAAGAAGAGAGAAATAGTTTGGCCATTTAGCTGAAAATATGAGGGAAATAATTAAGAGGATGAGGGAAATAGGAGGGACATAAGAAAGGTTGGCATCTGTTTTATAAGAAAACGGAGGTCATATATGACATTTGGCATATAGAAGCCATACATGACATTTGGCTTCCATTTTCTAAAAATGGAAGCCATATATAACATCTTTACTTCGCAATTGGCGTCTGTTATTGGTATCAAAGCCAATGGCGAAGTAGGGAAGCTACTGTAATGCTATGAAACTTTTAATGTATATTAATTTATTTTAGCATGTCCCTTCCCCCTCTCGGGTATAATAGACTTGGCAGATTTAATGGCGACTTGTATGGAAGGTTTAAACCTCCTGAGCCTTTTAGTTTTATTTGCCTCTTTGTTCATACCAGAACCCCCTTTCTCATGCACAATATTTAGTTTCTGCATATGAAACTATTGTTCACATTATCTAGATAAGTATGCTCTATGGTTGCGGTTCATATGATCTTTCATATCAAAAATTTGTTAATATAAAATCATATTTCTGTTTGGTAATGTTATACCTGATAGCACAGCACATCTCTGATGCTCTAGTACTCACATGATAATATATGGACATTATTCGTTTTTTCATTCCTAGGTAGTAAGGCCCAAAAGAGGCAGTAAGTCCAAGGGCTATTGTTTGGTGTTCATATACGATTATGGCATATGGCATACTGATTTATATTGAGGCTAAGAGATAACATTATTTGCAGAATATTATTTTATATTCACAGCACTTGATAGTATATGTAGTAGCTTAAAAAAAAGAGTTATAAAAGAGTATCATATAACATTCATAGTATATTTCTATGGAACCAAATGCTAATGATATCTGGAAAGGTAGAAATTTAAAATTATGAGTTCTCTTTTTCGTTCACTCTCTTACTGCTCCCCTCGCTCTTCTCGTTCCTCTTCCTCCTCCCAGGATCCAAACAAAGGAGACCCTTCCTCTTCCAAAGGTATCTTTAAAGAGGAAATCCACTTTAAAGATATAACCTAAAGTGTCGGTGACTGGACAATACCAGACATCAATAAAAATGAATTATATCCAATAGTTTTTAAGAAATTATTTCAATCATCTAACTATATCATTCAATTGGTTGAAGAGGTCATACCTCTTGGATTAGGAATGATGGATTCCCCTTCTATCTAAGAAGTCTTTAAGACTTCATAAACTGAAGTACAATTATATCTACATAGGATGCGTCCAAGTTGCATTCAAGCCTTTGATAAATGAGGGTCATGGGTCATGATGCTACATCCTTGATGGTGGTCAAGGATGCAAGATACAGACTATATTATAAGTCCATTCTTGGAATGGTTGAAGCATGTTTGCATAATGGACCTATATATTTCAACTATTTCCCAGATATGACGGTCCATCTTCATGATAGGCCAACAAGAGAATGTTTTCCCCTAAATATTAAGATACACAGTCTTGACATATTACCAGGTGTTTCTCTTGTAGCTCTCATCTATAGGATTAATTATAAGGTAACGCGCTCTTGTACAACCATGACCAAACTCACTCCAAAAGCATAAGAGACTTGTCTCTTCATGACAGATGCCATACAGGCAAATGTTGCTGTAAGAAAGACGATTCATTGGAATCAAGTCACTCTTCTAGAGGAATGGCTTATAGAAAAGGCCACTCCTCCGACTCCAACTCCAACTCCAATACCTAGGTTCTTTGAAACTAGGCAAAATCAAATTGGAGATGTCAGAATCACTTTTGATAGATCTTTTGATAGCATAAGATCTTTTAGTCTTTCCAGATCCTCTTCGGTTTCCATACCTGAAAATATGAGCTTCAAAACAGCCTCAGACCAATTTTCTAGGCATTCTTGTAACTCTTCCAGACCTTCGATACCACCATCAATACCTTCGGTGCCTAAGGAACAAAAACCTTCTCATCCTCCACCAAATACTAGTTTACATGGATTAGATGAATCATCTACCATTGTAAAACATACTATAATGTGGATGATGAATATGAAAATAGCGAAGTGCCTGTTTGAACACCACAATCCCCAACCTATTCTAATATGGTCGGAGATATTAATGTGATAGTAGAACAACC
>JBAGKO010000004.1:12294073-12306294 GCA_037177275.1 Acacia concinna | reverse complement strand
TACCGAATACATATTCCATATATATATATATATATTAAATTTAATACTTGTTCCCTTCAGCAAAAAAAAAAAAAAAAGAGAGACAAGTTTTAGAATAATAAAATGAAAATTAAAGGAGTTCATTTTATCATCTATTATAAAGCTAGATGCTTATGAAAAAAATCTCTCTCATTCATAACATCCTGTATCCTTGCAAGACTCTATAGACAAACAGCCATAAGAAATTGATCAGATTTGCATCTAAAGTCTATTTTTTTCTGTCTACTTTCAATAAGCTTTTGTGAATAACTTTGATTCATTTTCAAACACAACCTCAACTTTCGAAAAGCAAAAGATAAAAAATAAAAAATTCATGAACCATAACAAATTTAAAGGCAGAGCCTTCTCTTATCCTTCTCATGAAATGCTGTCAAACAAGATGCCAGTTTTAACTGTCACTGATAACAACAATTCAAAATCGACAACATCCTGACCAAGAAGACAGCCAAAGTATGTCCTCCAAGACTTGCAGCTCTGGCCAACTTGCATTGAGGAAGTACTTATTAGAAACATATTACCAGGTGCCAACAAGCAATGAGAACTCTATTAAGACTTTTTGTAAGGGAAAATGAAAAACATCATATTGCGGCTGGAGGCTGAGTAATCTCAAACCATATCATGTTTGATAAAAGGCCAGCCAAAAGAAAAGGTAATAGTTTCTAAGGATAAAACATTCTATGATATAATGATCTAAAACAGCAAAACCAAAGTCAAACCAAAAAATGAAAACAATACCCCGTTTATCATAGCTTATGATCCATATTATGTGCTTTTGGAATAGTACAGTGAAGTCAGAAACTCAGAATGAAATAGATTATCTAATCAATGTCTTGACCTGGCTGTGGGAAGTTTCATTTCACCAAGAAGATTAGAAGGCCATGGAAATCATGAAACAAGATATATCATTGCAGTGAAACAATATTCCAAAATTGAGTCGAATCTTCCAAAAATTTTGAAGCAATCTATTCGAGCCTCCTGGTCTTGTGTTGCCTAGCTGTGGAATAAAACTTAACACAAGGGATGTGTGCTATCTTGTGCCAATCTTCTCCTGTTTCCTTATTACATCTTCTCTGCAGTTCAGGGCAATCGCCTATAGCCAAAGTCTTCAAATTGGGGAGGCTTTGAATACTAGTGGGAAGGGAAGGCAACTTTGGACAATCTTCAACGAGTAACTTTTCAAGAGAAGAAAGGCCCTCCAACTCATTAGGCAGTGATGCAAGATTTTGCAGACTCTCTAACCTCAATTCTTGCAAGTTGGTGAGGCATCGAATACTTGTGGGAAGAGATAGCAACTTTGGGCAGTGACTAATCTCTAAGGTTCGAAGAGATACAAGATTTCCCAATTCAGGCAAAGATGCCAAATTTTGGAATGCTTTTATCTTGAGATATTGCAGTGAAGAAATTTGTCCTAAGGACTCTGGTAATACTTCCAACTTAATAGGACTCCAAGTACCTTTGCCTCCATCAATTATGCCATAGGAAGTTATGACTAAACGTTGTAAAGATGTAAGGTGAATCATACCATTCGGCAATTCTGCTAGTTCCCAGCATCCTGTGATTTCTAAAGTTTCTAGAGAAGAAAGGTCTTCAAAACCTTCCCATAAAGTTTTCAGCTTCTTGCAAGAATCAATCTTGATTACTTGGAGAGAGTGTAGACCTTCTAACATTTTCTCTGGAAAGGATTCCAGTTCAGAGCAGTCAGTGATGTGTAACTGCTCTAAATCTCTAAGGCCTCTCAACATCCTCTGTGGGATAGTGGTCAATTCTTGGAGAGAAGAAATTTGAAGGAATCTTAGATTGTGGAGGTTGTAGATTGAGCTCAAAGACACTTCCTTGCAGTCAATTAAAACCAGATCTTTGACAGATGGAAGAACAGGCAAGGCCAACATGGGGCAACTAGAAATGAACATGCGTGAAAGACATGGAAAATTCCCTCCCATGTTATCTTTGCACAGGTATTCCAAGTTTACTAGGTCACAGAGCTCAAGACTTTCGAGTGATTGGAAAGACGTTTCACTGTTGTTGGTTTCATTGTGGATGTACTGAATATGATACATACCAGATAGTCTTAGATACTTCAGAGATGGGAGTTTCCCCAACCGTGGAAGTTTTAAACAGTTATGGCAATTTACAAGGTTCACTGAAAACAAGTTTTCAAAACTAGGGTAACTCATCCATTGAGCCAGATAGGAACCTTTATATCCCTCTGCATGCAAACTTGAGAGTTTCGCATGAGGTTCAAGGGCTTCAAGCATCTGCTCAGCATTTTCTTGCATGCTTGATTCAATGTTGGCATCCCATGACAATGACAACTCTTTCAGGCCCTTGCTTACCAAATTTGCTTCTTTGGCATCTATCGCACTTCTGACTCTCTCCAAATGCTCTATGGTCAGATTGTTTTGGAGGTTCAAACGCCCTACTTCACTGATGTGAAGACCCGGGCCTTTGCCAACAATGTAGCGAGTTAAGATCCTTAGAGAGGTTAATTGACCAATACCAGGGGGCATACTAGTCAATGAACTGCACCCATCCAACATTAACTCTTGTAGACCTTTGAGGTGATTCATGCGTTTAGGCAACTTCCTGAGATTCCAACAATCGCTTAAAATCAAAATTTGCAAATTCCACAAGCTGCAAATGGATTTGGGGAGTTTTTTTATCTGAGTACCACTCAAGTTCAAATACCTCAGATGCTTCAAGTTCCCTATTGAAGATGGCAATTCTGTTACTGTCTCACTGCCACTCTCATGAAGTGCTCTCAAAGAAGTACATTTCATCAGTTGGGAGACAGAAGAAACTGCGTTTGATACGTATATGCTGCTGCGTAAGGATTTGGGTATGTCTGACAAACCAAAATTAGATCTTCTCAGTCTATAGATAGGAGCAGAGAGATGGCGAGTGTTTTCTGACAAATCATCAGAGCATATGTTGTTCAAAATATGACATTCTTCTCTCATGACTGATTGGGCAAGATCATGAACTAGATCATGCATCTTGAAACTTTCAACTATACCAAATTCATCTGTCTGTACATCTTGGAAAAATGATCTCCAATACAATTCTTTCCACACCTCATTGCCCACATCTTCTGAATCCAATTTTCCGTGGGGTGTTATGAACCCATTAGCCAGCCAAAGTTGAATTAGAAAATGCTTATTAATGTCTTTACCTTTGGGGAAAATGGCACAATAAGCAAAGCAAGGTCTTACTTTGAATGGCAAGTTCCAATAGCTCAATCTCAAGGCAGATAAGATGGAGTTTTCATCCTGTGGTAGATTCCACAGTTTGCTTTCCTTGACGTGGAGCCACATACTCTTCTCCCTTGTGAAGCGTAAGAGGCCTCCCAATGCTTTTGCAGCAAGAGGCACACCACCACACTTTTTCACAATTTCCTTTCCTATGTCTGCTAACTGTGCATGTTCTTTCCTGTCTGGTCCAAAGGCACGGTGCTTGAACAATTCCCAGCAATCATCAATGGATAAACCAGATAACTGATGAGAAGGCTGTGTTTCCATGATGGATGCTACCTTTGCTAGCCGAGTAGTGACAAGAATGGAGGAACCCCTTGATCCACAAGACAAGACATATTTCAGCCTTTCCCATTTCTCTTGGTCATCATTCCACACATCATCCAGAACAATTAAGTATCTTTTTCTCTGAAGTGTCTCTTGAAGTTTTCTTTGCAGGGGATCTAAATCTAGAGACTCACAGCTATGCCCAATGGCTGATTCCATGATAGCTTTTAACATTCTCTTGACATCAAAATCGTGTGAAACACATACCCAGACCTTCAGCTGAAAATGTTTTGTTATCTTCTCATCATTGAAGACAAGTTGTGCCAGAGTTGTCTTTCCTAGCCCACCCATCCCAACTATGGGATACACTGATACATCATCAAAACTAAAAGCCTGGCCAACCAGAAGATCCACAATTCTTACCTTATCTTCTTCTCTTCCATATAGCTGAGGTTGAGTAATAACAGAACCGGTTTGACGCCATTCAATCACTTCATTTTTCCTCTGGGTAACCGTCTCGCACAAATGAAACTCGCGCTTTTCATCAGCAATTTCATCCAACAATACCCTTATCTTTTTCATCTTCTTAGCAATTTTGTAGCGGAAAAGAACACTCACTGGATGAAATGAGGATGAGAAAGAATGTCTTACCTTGTTCGTTGATCTACAATTTTGTCTTTCATATTGAAATCGAAGTCCTTCTGTTGCACACTCATCCAAGATGTCATCCAAAATGTGAGCTGCATCTTTTAGCTTTTGCAGCCAATTTCTTATAGCCTGGTCAGTGACTTGTTTTTCCTCAGCATCTTCAAGCACAGCCCAGATTGTTGCAAGGGTGCCGCTGAGCCTTCTTACTTCTTGATTGACGCCCAGGAACAAGCCAAGCTCATTCTGAAGGAACCTGCTCAAAGTCTCAAGCACAACCTCCAGAATTGCCTCAGCCATGTGCTCTTCTTTTGTTGAAGGAAACGAAATGTTAGTTCAGTTCTTCTCCTTGTGCTTTAATCAGTTAATGATAGAGCTCTTGGTCTTGAAGTTGCACTTAATAGTTATAAAGATGTTCTCTTTTCTTTGTAAGAATTCACGGGTCAAATAGTGATTGAATTTGCTACCTAATGTCACCCATCTGATTCGCTTGTTTATGATAGAAGTCAAATAGTTGACTGCTACTACTCGGACCTAAAATTGTCATATAACAAGGAATGGGGATGTCTGATTTTCATGATTTAGTTTTCACTAGGATGATATGGACGGAAACACAAATTACATTCCCAGTAAGGCGGGGCCACAGATGACTACTTTTTTTTTGGAAAAAAAAAACTCTGGAAAGTCAAGTATCTTGTCAAAATCACACTATTTACAGATCATAAATACTGTGTTTTTAAGTTTCATGTATTTTATATTGTTTTAATATTTTTACACACTTCACTGCATCTCACGTGGTTTGATTTAATTGATAATTTTTTCCCATATTTTTCACCTGTAATTCAATAATAAAAATTGAAAAATGCAGCTGCCAACCATTGATGTGTCAAAGCCTCAAAAGAATAATAGCATTGCACTTAAAATTTCAACCCGTAAACATGGGTTTGTTGAGAAGTTTTAAACCATTGACTCTGGTTTATTTGACGAGTTTATTAACAGTTATAATTGACTTTTACATGTGGTAGGGAGGCTGTTTTTTAATTATTTTTCCTTACAAAAACTCTAGAAAGTCTCAGATCTTGAAAAAAACATTACAATTCAAACTTATGACAAAAACACGGAGGAAGGAAGCAATCAAACATAGAAGATTATTTTATGTAGGAAAAAGTCATTACAACAACTACTTTGCTTCGCCTTTGCAACAACCAGACACTTTGTAGATTATTTGCACAACCTTTATTGAACTCGATCCATTCTGTTTAGGGAAAAGACACACCCGCTGGGAGCTTAGTAAAAACCAAAAACCTTCTATGCATAGCGTTTCATATAATGTTCAACAGTAGTGTAGTTAATTTCAGGGTAAAGTTGGCATGCTTCAAGTCCTCCTCCTCCTATTTCGAAACTTGTAAGACATCCTTCAAAGCAAACATGGTAGTAATGTATGAGTCCCACCTGCTCTGCATATGATTGTCCTGTAACCACCAGAAAAAGAGCTATCATTAAGAACATAACTATGTTTTCCTGTCTCGTATTACCTTTCACTACAAAATCTTTTTTTCTAAGTTTTTAAACAATTTTTGACTTTTTATAGATACCAACTCTGCTGCTATTTGTCAGTGAATTGTTACTGGTCTCACCTTCTAAGGAAGCCAGAAACTGTTGTTCAGAAATTGAAGACTTGTTGAGCTCTTTCCCAATGAGCTTCTCCCAGATTTGGACAACTTCTCTTTGGGACAAGATGTTCTTGGGTGGCCTTATATAAACTGTCTTGTTTAGAGTCCTTGGGTCATCTATGGTTTTGATAGTGTACCTGGCTATGTCATCCTCATCCACATAAATTCCTGCCAAAATTGGAATGAACATAGTTACAAACAATTCCATGCGTGTTGGTTGATCGAATGAATCATTAAAAGAACCAAAAGTACGTCAGAAATATTGTAGTTTACCCTTTGTGTTGCCATCTCCAAACAAGACCACAGAATCCTTGGAGGGTAGGATGAAACCAGGCTGACACAGACCACCAAGGAAATAACCAGCGAAACAGTTAGCAGAAACATAGGTGAAGGGTATGTTGGCCTCTTCAATGGCTTTCCTCACTACCATTTTGTCATCAAATGTTACTCTTCCAGGCTCCAATGCATGTGCCATTCTTGCAGGATCCGTCCCAAACTCAGATGGCAAAAACCTCTGCACAAATCATCATAGTACATGCAGTTGGTCATTTTGGTAGAACGTCATAGTTCAGAAAACTACATGGAAATTTAATGAACATCACATGCATATGTAGCCAACTTCATCTCTCACCGGACTGAGATGTTTTGTTTTGAATAAAACTAAGAAATCTTAAAAATGTGCAAGCTAGTTTAGTTAATGAAATCTCATGTTGCTTGAGACTTGAGGGACATAGATACATACATAACACAACATCCTACTATTATCTTAGTAATTAGTACCTTGATGTTTCCAGCTTCTTTAATGGCATCAATGAGCTTGAGTTGAAGTAGGATGTGGTGACTGCGAATATGGACACCGGATATGGTGCAAATGACTACATCAACAAGCTTTACAGCATTCACAAGGCTTTGGTGGTCATTGAAGGAGCCTGTAATGAGGTGAGCTCCTTGCTCCTTGAAGGACAGAAGAAGCTGAACCTTCTCAATGTCCACTCCTAAGTCTGGTCTTTGAAGAATATAGGTTTCATGTCCCTCTTCTAAACTTGCCTTCACTAACCTCTTCCCTAAGTACCCAGTTCCCCCAACAATCAGCACTCTGCTCTTTCCCATCTCTCTCTCTCTCTCTCTCTCTCTCTCTGGGTAATATTCTGGTGTTGATGTGTTATTCTTGACCTATATATACACACAAATCTGAGCTTGATATTGGTATCTTGGAGTGTACACATGGGTTGGAAAAACTTTCAAATTTCAGCCGTATACATTTCTAATGTTTTTGGTTTAGCTTGGCAGATTTTGCTTTGTCTTTAGGTAAAGGCATTTGTTTGAATAATAAGGCGCCAGGAAAATAGGTGCCGCTACTACATCAGCCAGTGCCCAAAAGTCATAACACCATCTAGAGAAACAAAAGATTGTTTTATTACAGTTAAGTTCACACATGTCTGAAACTTAAATGAGCAGAATCAGTGGGTTACCCTAATTTCACTTACCCATCACAAAATGATGAAGAATCTTGCAGCAGATTTAATGCTATGATCTAGATCTTGTTTCTTGATATTTGTGAGTAAATAATTGTGCATGGGAATTAATTGACAACTGAGTCAGCTGTCTACAGCTCAAACTATTGTAGAGATGAAAGAAACCGTCTTCACTTTTGGCTGTTGGTAAGGACCCATCTTAAATGGAAATCAGAACTTTTTCTGCTCTTTTAGATGCCAATAAGCTGGTGCAGAGAGTTTGTCCATTGCATTGATCAAATTAAATTACTCCTTCCGATATTAATTATAAGGGCATTTTAGAGAATTCTAAGAAAATGCTAAGAAAACTAATTACATTACTTAATCATATCATATATTGTGTTTTATTACATTATATATTAGTTCGTAAGTCAAACAACATAATTTGAAAAAAAAAATGACAAGTTTTAATATTTTAAAGTAATATAATTAATTTTCTTAAAATTTTCTTAGAATTCTTTAAAAATATCAATGGGCTCTTATAATTAGGACCGGAGAAAATAATTAACTATCATCAATGACAAAGTGAGCGGCATGATTTTGTTGGTTCTTATTGCTAATCTCTTGATATATGACCCCAAAATAAGTTATGGAACATATTTATTTTTGGATCACTTCTTTTTTCAATGTTGTTGGATCTCCCTAAACCTAATATACTAACACTTCTTAGGTATAATTAACTTTTTTGGCCAAATCTTATGTGCAACAAATTCACTGTATAACTTAAAGAATCCACTACTACTTATTAGCTTTAATACAAGATGTTGTTTATAGCGCAATGTATGCTATAAATAAAACCGTATGAGATAAAAATCTGTACTCTATCTAATTTTAATTATAAAGATCTGTTAACTTTTTTAAAGAATTTTAAAAAAGCATAAGAAAACTAATTACATTATTTAATCATATCATATATTACGTTTTATTACATTATATATTAGTTTATAAGTCAAATAATATAATTTAAAGAAAAAAATATAAATTTAATATTTTAAAGTAATGTAATTAAATTTTTTAAAATTTTCTTATGATTCTCTAAAAAAGTTAACAGGTTTTTATAATTAGGACCGAAGGAATTACTACTTATAACATTTTTGAGTTATAACTCACAAACTCAACATATCCTCCACAAATAGTTTGATCTCACAATCTCACGTTGAATAAAATCTTAAGGAAAATGTAGAATTACAAAAAAGTTGTTCCTACTACTTATAACGTATAAAGAGAGTTGTTTGTTAGAATTTTTATATGTTATATAATGATAATTTATTATTTTTTTCTAAAATACAATTTGATTGTTTAAATACATTTTTATAACATTTAAATCCATTTTTTTTAAAAATGTTTTGATAAAATTAAGCTTAAGCTTAAAATAAAATAACTTATTGAGATAAAGTTGGGTACATTTAAAATATGACACACACACACACAGCTTACAAGATATTGATATATATTACTCCACATTTTATGACAAGTTATAAATTTAAAATGGAAGTGAATAACCATGATTAAGGATGTTCCAATGTGATTTTATAATTTTATCAATGTGAATTTTTGTTATTAAAAAAAGTACACACGATAAGATTTTCTTTCTTTCTTTTTTTGTTGGCTCATTGCAAGATTTGATTGGAGAATTGGACCTAGTTAATATAAGTAAATGGATTTAAGTTTTATATTTCAGTTATATATATATATATATATAATATGATGTCATCTACTATTCGTCATATTATCTTTAATCTTTTGATCTAAAAATTATTAGCTTTGATTTTGATTTAAAAAGGACTTAAAAATTAATAAATTTTTTTTATAATACATTTTTAAAAATTAAGGATGACAGTTCAAAAGATTAAATTGATAACAGAAATTATGATGAGTTCCTTACCTAAAAAGGTTCAAATGATATTACTAAAAGTAAGATACTCTAATTTTCCTTGTGTTTTGTTTTACTTATACATACTTCCTCCATATTTTGAAAACCATAACATACATTTAAATCTAAATCATTAATTCTATTAAGGCCTTTTATATTTCAATTAAATTTTATTTAACTTTTTACCCTTCATCATTAAAAATTCCCTAATTTTATCTTAAATTATTTTGTTTAAGTAATTTAAGAGTTTTTTTTTCTTTTTCTTAATTTATTTGTTACTTTTGCAAATAGTTATCTATTATTTTTTTTCTATATTGGGATACAGACTTAATTAATTTAATTAATGTAGTTATAAAAAAATTTTTAAAATATCAATAATTAATTTAATTGATGCATCCTTAAAGAAACGTGTTTATAAATCTTTTTGTGCAAAAAATGTATTTAAAAATTTGAAAATTTAAATTAGTATAAGTTATATAATATCTCAAATTTATATTTATAACAAAAATTAGTGAATAAAAATAGGCCTTTTAGATATGCTTTCAATCATGGTGTCATAGCAAAAAAGGAAAGAAAAAAATTTGTTTAGTTATTTAAAAGAATATGAAACAAATAAGCTTCAGTGAGTACGATAAAAAAATTTAAAAATTTAGAATTTTATAATATACTAAAAAACTAATACCATCTGTAATTTATTGAAAATTGTGAACCTATATGTATCACAATTATTTTTGTTTGCAAAAAAAATAACGAAAGTATTTCTCTAATACCATAAGTGAATAGAATGGTCATAGGTCAGAGGCAAAATAAACCAAGGTTGATCGGATGAGCTGAGTCATAAATGTTTATTCATTTGTTGAAATAGAGGTATTGTGGTGAAAAAGTTTAATAGTCATACTTAACTTTCAACTAAAGGTTAGTGGTTGAAAAATGAAAATTAAATATGTAACGGAGATTTATGTAACATATATTTAATTTTAAGAGAAGTCTATATACATTCAAAATAGATAGGAGGTTTGTATCATTTAGGCAAAATAAATAGGTGATCAATATATTTTACTTTACTACTTTTGTAATAAATGAAGGCAAAAATGCAATAGATTATAAGCAATCAGCCATGAAGATCCGTTATAAAGGAATTATGAGGATAATTTTTCAAGCTCTAAGGTAAAAATCTACCAATAAACTTTTACTTAGTGTGCCCACAAATTTTTCTTAGATGCAAAAGATACATATTAAACTTTTAAAATAGTATAGAAATATTACGACTGTTAAGTTAACTAACATTGACTGTTTAGCAAGCATTTGAGTTAGCATACTGGTGCAAAAATATACACGAAATTTCAAAAATGGTTCAAAAATGTTATATGCATTAAGTCAACTAACGTTGCAGTTTAATAAACAGTCCCCACACGTGTTGCACAATGTTTTTACTAATAGCAAACCTATTTGCCACTGTTAAGTGTTTTGCAAGACGCCTTTTCTTTGTTTTCTTCACATAGAAAAACTTACAATGAACAAAGGATTAGTCTTTAATCTATTGAGTTGGGGATACCTTGCGAAAGTCAAACATAAACCATCGATGGCGAAATAACCAAAGGAAATGCTGATATATGAGGTGGTTGGGGGAGAATCAACTTCGACGATGAGGTGTGGCTAATGTGTCGTGCAAAAGACTTCAAAGTGGCGAATTGAGCGCCTAGGAGCAAGAATGCTACATAACACATGTATGGGTTGGTTGTTAAATGGTCAGCATTGGTTGATTAAACAATTGGGACAATTTTACATCATTTTCAAAACTTTACGTGCATTTGTACACAATATACTTGACTGACATATTTGTTAAATAGTCGATGTTACTTAATTTAATGACAGTAATATTTTTGCATCATTCAGAAAACTTTCATGTAACGTATTCACACAAGAAAAATTTATAATGTTTGATACATGTTGGATAAAAAATTATGGGTAGATTTAAATCTTTACCTTTTTTTCAATTAAAAAATGGAACAACTTTTCGCACACACCCAAATAAGATTCTATTATGTTGATTATGTCCTTTTAAATTTATAGTGCTTATTACAGACTATTTCTTCTTTTAGAGTCTTAATATTTTATAGTATATCTATACAATCATGTCCTCACCTGATTGTGGAGATTTGATATAACCCATTTGATATATTTTGATAAAAACTAGTGTTAACCCTTCTGCGTTGCATGGATACGCGAATTCTATATATTGTATATTTTGGAAATATTTTTTTGGGAAATTTATAATGAGGTCCCAAATAAGGGACTTTGCGTTAAATAGGTCTCGTGAAATCGAGTATTTACAGTCAGGTCCCAATTAACAACCCTCCCTTATTTGGGACCTCATTGTAAATTTCCCTATTTTTTATGACTACATTGCATTTCTCATATAACTCATATGTTGGCGTAGTTCTTGAAAAACAAAGAGATTAATTCGAGTCACGTCCACAAACGCTGCCCTTAAGAGCTATTCCGCCACTGTCGGCTGATTGCAAACGACACTCTCCAAGATAAAACGGATCCTTCCTGCAGATACATGGTGAACAGGACAACAAAATAGTAACAACAAAGTTGCAAGGCAACACCACAACAAGAAAAAGAAAGAGAACGCAAAGAGGAAGGAGAGAGCTCGAGGTTTCAAAGCAGGATTTAGTATAACTTCAGACTAAAGCTCCTGTTATAGGCAACACCCTACTACACATTATTTCAGAAACATCACATTAAATATGATTAAAATCATACTTAAATCTCATCATTCAATTTCTATGAATACGTTTGATTGAGTGGGGCTATTAAAGAATTTGTAAAATGTTTCAGCAATAGAGTTCTTAAAGTGTATTTACATTCCAACGTTCAAATGGAATTTTTCCATTTAAAACCATCTTTGCATTCAACTCCATTAATGATATATGAAAGTAATAAAATATTCCTA
>JBAGKO010000004.1:12179418-12201592 GCA_037177275.1 Acacia concinna | reverse complement strand
TAGGATTTTGCTTTTATTATTTATCATTTTTATTACATTTTATAAAAAATTAATAAATTTTTATAAATTAATAAATTAATATTAAAAAAAAAACCTACCCTACACTATTCTGTGAACAGTGCGCAATGCGCACTGAACAGTGCACAAATCGTGTCAAGGTTGCACGATTTGTATAAAAATAAAAATAAAAATAAAAAATAAAAAATAAAAAAGGTCAAAATGTCCAAATAAGTTCAAATAAGCAAAAAAAAATTTGCTTATAAATATAAGATCTTAAAATAAATAAGTCCAATAAGATTATCCCATTTCCCAAACACCTCAAAAAAAACGTTCCTCAATTCAAAATGTTTGTTTATCCCAAAAAAGTCTGATTAAGCCTCCATACTACATTCCCAAACACACTGTAAATATAGTATCAATTTCAATTGTTTAAATTTAAAACTTTCTGTTAATGATTTATTCTAGATTCCGTACATATTACATTATTTAAAAAAAAAGAGAAGTAAACAAAAATATATATATTTGGCCAACAAAAAATATTTGAACCATATGAACGAGTTTTAGACTTTTTTCTAGTGTTGATCAGTTTCAGTGCATGCAGTCCCTTGTCAGCCCAGTCAGGCCGTTGGTATGAAGGTAATGATCGACGTCTATCTAACTTTTATCAACGAAAGTAATAATGTTGTTCTAAATAGTTCGTTACTTTCAAGTTTCAACAACAGGAGAGATAAGAAGCAGAAGTCAAAAGTCAGAGCTGATTCCACGGAGAATTCTGGTGATAATTATAGAATGCATGAGATGACTATGAACGTGAAGAGTGGTGGAGGAAGAAGGAGGAGGAAAGAAGACCCAACACTTGTATGGAGGTCAATTCGTTGTTGTAGAAATGCCAAATTAGGCGAAGGTGATCATCGTCTTTCTGAGTTGGAGGCAGATCAACAAACCCTATCTCGCTGCGTTGTTCTTTCCTTGTTCCGTCGCATGACAGCGGAGGGACAAGTTTCCATGCTTCTCCATATCCACATTGCTTCTTCTGGTGGATCCGCTTCGCTATAATTACCTCTCTTCTCCTCCTCTCCCTCCTCCATTTCCTTCGCATTCTGGGTTCTCTTTCCTTGCCCCTAAATCCAAGGTCTCTTCTACCTCCTTGTTCTTACCTTTCTTTTCTCAATTTCTGTCGAGTACGTCGTAGCAATCACCAACCTTCAAGATTTAGTTCTCGTTGTTTTAGTACACTATGGAATTTAAGCAATTATTTGTTGGTGAATAACTTTCTCCTTCGATCTCTGCTTTTTGTAGATATTTTTCTTGGGTTTCAGACATCCGTCAGGAGATCCCAGGTGCTAACTCGAAATGGATGGTGTGAAAAGTGTTGTTGAAGTGAGTCAGGCTGCTGGAGGAGAATCTTCTGACATGAAGAAACACATTATTGAAACAGCAGCACCTTTTCATTCTGTCAAAGAAGCTGTTTCCAGATTTGGAGGAACAGTAGACTGGAAAGCCAATCGAGCCCGCAGTATGGAGGTATATCTCACTTACGTGGTTTGGTTGATTGCTTTTAGTTCTATTAATTATTACCTTTCTCAGATTACATTTTTGGCCTAGTTTTTACCTCCTCAAAGGTTTGGTATATATATGTGGTTTCATGGGAGACACATAATATTGGTTCAAATTACATTGTTGAGGTTGAATACTAAGAACCACTATTTTTTTTTCCCCTGGGTTGTACAGAGGATCAACTTTGCAGAAGCAAAACTTGAAAAATCAGAGAACCAAAAGGAGGATTTGGAAATCACTGAGAAACTTATAGGCGAAATGAAAGTTAGCCTAGACAAGGCACAAAAAGAGGAACATCAGGCAAAGAAAGATTCAGAACTTATGAGGCTCAAAGTTCAGGAGATGGAGCAGATTATTGAAAATGAAGCTAGTATTGCTGCTAAAGACATGCATGCAGCTGCAGTTTCAGCTTTAAAAGCCATAGAAGAGGAACTGGAATCATTGATTAAGGATCATGCCACTAAGGAGTCATTGGAGTCCACCCAAACCAAAAACTTGGAACTTGAGGGAGAAAGAACAAGAAGAGCAGCCATGGCTGGTGATCTCAAATCAATACTGGATGCATCTTCTTCTTTACTGCTTGATTTGAAAGCTAAATTAGAAGAGACAAAGTTGAAGCAGCTGTCTGATGAAGAACAAGGAAAGGAACTTGAGGAAGTAAAATGCAAAATAGCAAAAGCAAGTGCTGAGGTTAACTGCTTGAGGGTCACTTCCCTGTCATTAAAATCAGAACTTGAAGAAGTGAAAGCAGCCCAAGAGGCTAATCAGGCCAAGATGATTGCTCAGGAAGCTCATTTTAGGCTGCATGAGGCAAAGGAAGAGGCTGAACAAGCAAAGACCAAATCAGATGAGATAGAAAGTAGACTACTTACAGCTCAAAAGGAGCTAGAGGATGTCAAGGCTTCTGAAAAGTCAGCAATAGCAGCAGCAAAAGCATTTCAAGAGAGTGAATCAGCTAAAAGCAAGAGTAATGCTGAATTTCCCTCGGAGGTGACACTTACAGTGCGACAATATAATCAGCTCTGTAAGCTTGCTGATGAAGCAAATGAGCAAGCTAATAGGAGGATTTTAGCTGCTAATTCTCAGATTGATATGGCTAAGGAGTCTGAATTGAGAGGCTTGATGAAGCTGGAAGAATTAGATCGAGAGTTGGCTGAAAGAAGAAAATTGCTTGAGGAAGCGACCGAGAAAGCTGAGAAGGCCAAGGAAGGAAAATTATGTGTAGAACAAGAGTTAAGAACTTGGAGGGCTGACCAAGAGCAACGAAGAAATGCCTGTGAAGAAACCCAAGGAGTGGTAAATCAGAACAAAGTTTCCAAAAAATTGGACCAACTGACAAACAAAAAGAGTACTGAATCATCCGCAGAAACCAAGATCAAAAAGAAGAAGTCATTATCAACAAAGCTTGCCATGATGTTTTCCAAAAGAAAAACCCATCCAACTAAGTGAATTGAATCTTTTACAGCAGTCCTACCTCCCATCTGTCACAATTTTCCTCACAATGAGGTACAATTGTTTGATTTGACCAATACTGCAATCATGTGTCTGTTTGATATACTTGCAGGCATGGTTGTTAGGACTTGATTACCACTCGGTGGAATCCTGAAATCTGTATATGCATTCTGGGAATACAAGCTTTTCTATCAAGTTCTTGGTTGTAAAAAGAAATAAGATGTTTTTTTTTTAATTGTACATAGGCTATAGCTATTCAATTATTCGCTGTTTTTACTTTGTCCTCTTATTTTGTTCATTTTTCTTCTTGAAATGAATTTTAGTTTTTCTTTTTAATTTTTAAATACTGTTTTGTGGATAGACCTTTATTTAAGCATCACAAACTGTTAGTAGTGATTTAAGTTTTTGGTGAGAGTTACTCAAAATTTGAATTAATGCGTGTAATATTACTGGGGCTTTCATATTATTTGTTTCAATTCTTATTTAAGTAACATTCTTGTAAACCGAATTCAATACCCATTAAGAAAATATATAATACTTGGAAATAACTGGAGCAAGTAAAAACAAAAGCGAGTTTCACTCTCTGTGGGGCTACAAACAGAAAGTTCATCTCTACTTTTACTTCTCTATGTAATGAGGTACAACGGATCATATTAAGTGCATGCAGAACGTTCTCGTCAACAAGAGGAACAGCCTGAGACCAGAAAAAACAACATAGAAGAAACGGGACGAGGAAGAAATGCAAAAGATAAAGAACTCATTTTAAGGATTCAAAGCCAGTCTTCTTCCAACATGTTTACGAAGGCAGGGCTTTTTTTTTTTTCAAGCTCTAGCTGATTTTACTGGTGTTTGAGCCCTGCTTGCTACAATCTGTTCAAACAGATCCCTGATCTTCAAGCCAACTATGGTTTGGAAGAGGCCTGTGCCGTTGCTGCTGCCAGGGAAATCGGTGTGCTTTAACATTTGTTGCGTAACTTCTCCATAGAACTTGGTTGACAAGTTGCTTAGATGGCTCTCAACATATATCAGCTCATCTAATCTGTCAAATTGCCCATCCATCTCCACAACTGATACCTATTGCATACACATGACAAAAGAGAGCCAAAAAGACACTCAACAAGTTATTAGGTGAAGTGATGTGTTGAACAAAACATATCTGAATACCTCATCAAGTATTCCTCCATCTCAATCAAGTATTTCTCTTTTTTAAGATTAATTTACTTGATTTGAACTGTTCTTATTGAATAATTTTTAAAGAATATTTATTTGTAGGTAAATTGGACTGTTAAGAAGGACTATTAACTTAAAACCTTTAAAACAATAAATGGTCAGTTAACTGTTTTCACCTCCTTGGGGGCCAAAAATCGAAAACTTATTAATTTAATATGATATTCTTAAGAGGTTTTCGAAGTAATATCTTTAAATGTATGGCAACCCCTCCAAAAATCACTTTTGTGCTTTATGAAATAGAAGTCTCATATCAATGCAAAATCACTTAAACTAAGCTAATATAAGGAGTGGGTGGACATAATACCTCATGACCAAAGTAAGATTCAGGACCATAGAAGAATTTGATTCCAGGATAAGAGCAAGTGAGCTTCCTTCCACAAGGAATCCATGAAATGGTAGAGCCTTCATCAAACAAGTAAACTGGGCTAAAATACTTGACCCCTTCTTTCTGTATCAATCTCACTCTCAATATCTTCCCGTCGTTATCGTCTGGTATTAGTTGTGTTGGTAACACTTCTATCACCGCATCTGCATATTGCTTCTGAGGATCTGAATTCACCAATATCAACACACCCAAAGTTAACACTTCACTTGCATTCGGTAATTGGGTATCTTAATTTTTTTCATTTTCTCTAAAATCTATCTATAAAGTTTTGAACTTGACAACTATATATACAAATTATGTAAGTTTTGTTTACCAATATATGCGTCGAAGTCGGGTTTTCTTGCTTCGATACTAGCTTTGATGCTTTCGAGGCTATGTCCACGTTCTGCCATGTCTCTCTGCAAAAATTGTAAGATCAAAGTAAGCAAAGAATAAAAAAGTAAGTTTTTGAGTTGATGAACCAATTTGTAATGTGTTTTTACCTGAATTTTCCAGGCGAATTTCACTTCATTGCTGATGTCCAAGTAGATGCTGAAGTCCAGAAGTTCTCTGACCCGAGAATCAAACCTACAATAACCAACAAAATTTTCATGTGAAAACTTAAACCATCTTTGTTTTGCAAATATCTCCATCCAAACGCACCCTATAAAAAATTCATCTTAAACCCATTTTATTACTGACTGACCCATACTGAATCTTCCAAGATGACATAATTTGATTTTTTTTTTTTTTAAGCTTCTAATGAATTCTTAAAAGTTTTATTTTGCCCAATAAATTAAAAAAGTGTCGTAGTCCTTGACGCAAAAATTATCAAAATCCGAAAATTACTACTCATTGCAAAAAAAAGGTTCCTAGAAGGAGGGGCGTCGAGCCAAAAAATAATAATAATAAACCAACAGAGCATATATATTCTATATCATCCATGTAATATTCAAACAAAGTTATTATGCTGATACATATTCTATTTTGAAGAAGTCGGAATTGTTGTAGTTGTGAAAGATTGTATAACCCATGAAATCCCAAGAATAATAAGGGCGTCGCATGAATAGATACTTTGAATATCCATATATGGGTGACAATGATCCCACGTACACATGGTGGCCCACCATGATAAGGTTGTAACGTCCATAGCAATTCCTCGTCCATACAAAATCCATCACATATAGAGATATAAGATAAGGTATCTTCTTTCTTCTCCTTCAGCCACCCGTATCTCTCTGACTCTCCCTCACTATTTTTAATCCCTCAATTACAGACAGCTTCCGAAACAAATGTAATAAACCGATCAACCATTCTCATTCCTCACCGCCACCTAACCTAGTTCTCAAAAAGTTTCATTCTTTTCCATCATCGTACATTAAATAACACTCAAAAAGATGAAGAAAAACACAAGTTTCATGAGAGATCAGACCAAGCATAATGATGGAGGCGGTTTACTTACATTGGGTGCAAGCCTTCGATGACCAAGATCTTGGGTGGTTTGATGAGCTCAGGTGGGTCCAAGAGACCAGTGACATGGTTGTAAATGGGTTTCTCAACAGCAATACCTTCCTTGATGGCCTTAACTTGTTCATACATGAGATCAAAATTGTTGGCTCTTGGGTCAAGCGCTGTGACTCCCTTTTCCTTCCTTCCTGTTCTGTCAAGTGAGTGATAATCATCCAAACATATAACTGTGGTTGTGTCACTTATGAGTGTGTTGGAATCTGGATTCCCTCCTTTTGGTGGCTCTGCTGCGCCTCCAAAGACACTTGTAAGCCTCCTCATGAAGGTACTCTTCCCACATCCTGAGTCTGCTGCTAGACCAATCACCACTGTCTGTGAGTCACCTGCAGCACATGTTATCACCCACGGTCTGCTGCTGTTACTTCTGCTGCTGGTTCTGCTGCTGTAGAAAAGAACCTGTTTTTGGTGAAATCCCAAGTGGGTTTTTGCTGGGGTTGTGAAGGAGCAATTTGAGTTGAGAGACTGTGTTGTGTACACGGTGCAAGCTGCCATTTTTCTCTCTCTCTCTCTCCCCCTCTCTCTAAGTCTCTCTTGGGAGGAAAAATTTGAGAGGAATGAGAGAGGGAGTGAGTTTAAGTCGGTTTTTGTTTTGAGGATTAGTATGGGAGTAAGGGGATAACACTCCAAGGGGGAGGAGTATGGAACACAAATAAAATTAGAGGTCAAGGCTAATTGGCAGAAAATGAAATTGTGACTACCCCTTTTGTTTTTTTTACTGATTTGGAGGTCATTCCAATGATTCAAAAGGCTAGAGATGTCTTTTCATCATGTTCTGAACTTTGAGAAAATAAGATAATCTATCTGTGGGAGATATTATTTCTCAGTTGTTGATTTCCAAAATTTAAAGAGAGAGAGAGAGAGAGAGAGAATTTCTTGAGGTCACATGAGTTGTGAGAAAAATAGGAAAGGTGGAGAAGGAGAGGTATCAGAACCAATTTGGATATCAGCAGTGCCACGTGGCATGAATATGGTGGCTGATTGAAGATGAGGGGTTAAGGGTGAGGAATGGAGAAGATATAGAAGCCATCCAATTAGAGAGTTTGGACACTGGTACTCCCACTCTATGTACCTGTTTATGGTCTATAATTTCCTTTCTCATTCACTGTTATTGTTAGTTGTAGTAGTAAGCAAGCATGTGGAACTCTTTCTTGATCAAGGACCACACAGACTCTTAGACAGTCAAATAAAGAAAGGGGAATGAAATCACAAATCAAAAGGCATTGGTGTGGTTAAAGTATGTAAGCATATGCTTCATAACCCCTAATGTGATAATAATTCACCAAAATTTGATTTTCCTTTTAACCCTTTCTTCATGTCTTAACTATTACATACTATGTATAATTTTAAATATAGGAGTCAGTTAAAGAGTAAATTTTGATCATAAATGTAAAGCATCAGTTTGATCTCTCACATTTTTCATTTTTTTCTCAAATTACCTCTATTAATTAATCATATTAATGACAAAAATCAATAGGAGTAGTGTTCAAATATGGGTATTTTAAAAACACAATCTCACTTTTTCTAACTAATATCTAACTTAACTACTTTATGTATATATAAGTTATTTAAGTCCTACATTTAGGACGTTATGGCATAAAAGTGGTGTGTTTGTTTGTAATATTATTATATGCATGGCTGTAACAAATATCAGAATTCCGGAAATTCAGATGGTAAAAAGTGTGGATAGTTGATATGGAATTTAAGGATGATAGGGTGTGTTCCTTAGTCTGTGCCACGTAAACTAATACTCCTACATGCTAAGAATTAATGCTCTTCACCGACAAAAGAATACTTTAACGGTTTTAGTTGGATCAACTATTTGTTCTACAAATAATTTTTAATTTTTTTTTACCAAAAAAGGTGAAATTTTAAAATTAAAGGGTTAAAGGTTCTGTCCTAAAAGTTTTCACTAAGGCAGATTTTGCATCAAAAATTTAAAAAGTGAAGCAATTTTACCATAGCCGTTAACTCTATCAACTTTAAATGTTATTTAACCAAATATAATAGCTTACAGTCCACATGTTATCCACATTATTTTTGTTAAAGTGTAAATTTGCTGCGGAAGTTTTAAATCTAACTTGAAAAAAAAAATTGAATTAGATAACATATAAACTTCAAAAACAAATTTGTAGCTTAACAAAAATAATGTGAATGACATGTAAACGGTAAATTTAGCATATTTTGTCAACTAATGGTCAAAGTTGACGAAGTTAATGACTATAGCAAAATTACTCCACTTTTTAAACTTTCAGGCAAAATTGTCTCATAACCCAAAATTAAATTACATAACAGGGAATTACAATCCCATAGCACCATTGCATAGGATCCTTATATGTTGATAAGCCATTTCAAATAAAGATGTAGTGGTTAGACCCATCTTAGTTAAACCATTTGCAATTTAAGTTGCAATTTTAAGGAATAAACTGCAATTGAACTTTCCACACTGCAATAGTAGAGCTAGTTGCCTTTGTCCTAGAAGATTGCAAGAGCATATCCATGAGGACTTTATTATCATATTCAATAATGATATCTTTGAATCCCATTTCCCAAGTTAAGTGTAATCCCTTGATTAGAGCTCATTCCTCTGCTTCATATGCACTGCAATTACTCAGGTAGCTTGAAAATCCAATAATCCAAGAGCCATGATTGTCCTGAAGTACACCACAACGTTCAGTTTAATGACACTTCAAAGTGGGAGGAAGCCATGAAGTGATATTACTATATTAGAGTGAGATGTATGGGCTCCATCATTGCCAAAGCTTCCAAATTGCCACACCCCATGTTAGATCCCATCCACTAGTAGAATCTGCTCTTAAAATTTTTTTTGAAGGCTTATAGCAACCCAGTCTGATATATTGAAGCTGTGAAGAACTGTTGTTGAGCTGATGGTTTTACTAGTAGTAGCCATAAATGTTTCACATAAGGAGAATCCCTCAAGATATGAAGAATATCTCCAACACCTGATGGGCACCAATCAAATAGAAAGGAACATTGGGACCATTTGCTTCTTCACAAATTGGTTGCCAATATGTTTTGGAAGATCTTGACATATAAAGAACCTGATTTTCTCAGACCCATTCCTTCTTCAGATAAGTTTGTAAATAGACTGACAGTGACGAGAAGAATTATGTTCAGGCAGATACCATAGTAAATTGACCATTCACATTTGTACTCTAACTCATGGTATCATTACCAAGATGAGGCATGATATAAGTACAATGTTCTTCTTCACTTGAAAGTGTTTTCAACCAGTGCGCTTTAATCTTAGCCAGCAATCTTCAAAAAACCTAATATTCCTCTCAGAATAAGCAATTGGGAGAGTGTCTTCTTGATTTTAACTTGTACCTCTGTTGTAGTACTTCTTCTCATAACTCTTTAGAGGCTGTTTGGTATGAGGGGAGGGGAGGGGAGGGAGGGAAAAAAAAAATTTAGAAGTTAAAGAAATTAAAAAAATAGGGTTATAAAATTTTAATAAAGAGAAAATGTCATATAAAAAAGTATGAAAAAATAATCTAAAACCTTTAACCCCACTTTTTTAATTTTTTTTAAATTTAACTTATAAAAATTTCCCTCCCCTCTCTTCCTTTCTAAATCCCTCGTACCAAACAAGTCCTTAATGCTAAAGAATCGAGATCAACTTCTAAACAATTTTTTCCCAGCAAGCTCAGTTAACATATTAGAATCTCTTCAAACTGAGCCCTCGTAACTGTTTTGGGTCTTGTAATTTTCTCCCAACTAACAGGGATGGAACCCTCTTCCATTATCATTTTTACCTCAGATAAAGTTTCTCTGAAGTCTCTCTACTTCAGTACAGATAGAAGTAGGAATTTTGGCTGCGTGCATAGGGTCTTGGCCAAGACAACAAGCCCAGCAGTACAAAGGCTTATTAACTTTCCAACTAGAGAGTTTGGATTTGACCGTGGCAACAATATACTGAGATCTCTGAGTTTCTTTTTTTCTTGTGGGAGGTAAACCAAGATAAATTGCTATTTCTTCATATATAGGAGTTATCATCTCCATAATCTGCTTTTATCATTCCTTGCATCTCTGGCTAAACATTCTTTGGAGTGAAAAAAGTGAAGATTTAGATTTATTCACTTTTTCTCTTGATGCTATGCAGAAACGATTCAGGCAGCTAAGAATGACATTAGCTTGGTTCTCCTTAGCTTCTCCAAAAGGAAGGCCTTGTTTACTCACATGGATTTGTTTCCCCTTCATAATCTTCATTGCTTAAAAGAGACTTGTAGAACTGAATTGCCATCCCCTATAATTCTTTTTTAATCATCAACATACTGACCATTGCTATTTTGGAAGAGCTAAAACTCTATTCTTCTATGCCTGAAATTAGTTTTAAGGTGATAGTACTTAGTGTTTCAATATCCTTTTGTTACCACATTCAATTCTCGCTTTTTGAAACCATTTTTGTTTTGAATAAGAAGGTACCTTTTACTTAGGCTTTACGATTTGAACCCAATCTTCCTAAGAAAGAGAAGTTAATTTTATATTGCAGTATAGTGATCAATATACATAACAAGCAAACAATATATAGCCACATTCTCCGACTGGGGGAGAAAGAATGGAAGAGAGAAGTGTTTGAGTTAATTGCAACACGTAGGGATTGGCTTTAATGGGAGGGGGCTGATCTTTTACAATGAGACAAATTAAAATTCGACTATCTTAAGAAGTGACTATATTTAATATTCAGCAGTGTCTTAAACAAGTTTGCCTTTAATATAAGAATACATATGCCTAGCACTAAAGAAAAAGTCTCATCACTTAAGGTGGGAACTTAGGAAGATTGGGTTCAAATCGTAAAGCATAAGTGAAAGGTATTTCTCATACGAATCAATAATGAATTTATGCTATTTAGTTCTAATTTGCATTGCTATAACAATTTATGGACTAAAATAAATTCATATTTATATTTGATTATAAGTGAAGTAACAAATTATAAAATATAAAAATGCTCATATTTTTTAAATAAACAAGTTTATTTTCATATTCTAATCATTAATATGTATCGCGCCCAAAGAAATATAATTATTTATACGTCAGTCATTATACAAAGAATAAGATGATATTAAAAATCTCGTAATATCTTCTACAATTAAAACTCACACCGTTTAGACGCTATTATTATTTTAGACGGTATTTTTTATATAAGATTATCAAATTAATATTTCTCAATATTTAATTTTTATTAGGTTTTTGTATGTTTGAATTCACCGGGAATAGAGATGAATACTTTTAGGAAAAATGGAAGAAGAAAAAACTTTGAAATTACAAAATTCTAAATCAAGTATTTCACATAAAATGAGTTATAAAATACTTATTAAGTATTATCATTATATGATCAATTCTTAGTACCAAACTTGATTTGGGATTCTGTAATTTCAAAGTTATTTTTTAATATTTTTTTCCAATTTTTCAATGAATACAGCCTTTATTTTACCTGAATGAACACGGCTTTTTTGAATTTCTCCTATTCAATTCCAGATTAGCATCCAATGTCACCCGGAATGTAACTAAGAACTAGTTCACACTGAACATGATAGGATTTGAGTAAATAAAATTGGAAGCCAAACAAAAAACACAAAAAGAAGAGTAAATTAAATTGGCGTGGTGGGTTCGTTTTGGAAAAAGCAAAATACATGGTGACTTGTCACTGTAAAGAAAAGTCATTACAATTTTTTTTAATAAAAAGTAGAGTTATGAACCTGAATAAGCAACAAATGCAGGAGCATCTATTATTCACCACTACAGTCAATTTTAGATTTAATCCCTTCAATTGAGTTTTAACTTTAGACTGAAAAATGTTAATCATCAGATCATAATCTAATGACAATCATGACAGAATTATAAACTGGTTTTTTCCAAAAAAAAAACAAGTCTATATCTCAACATCAGTAGACTGCGATCTGATAATTAATATTCATCAATTAAGTCTCTATTGGAATGGCTCACTATAGGATTCGAAACCATAAATTTTCAACAAGAGGGGCTTTCGTAGGGAAGACGAACAAAACTTCCTATTTCCTTCTAGTTCATTACAAAAAACTAATCTCTAATGTAGTCACTACTCACTACAATCAATACTCACAGTAACAACGAATATGTCACATAAGAGGGGATAGCTAATATTTTAAGCCACCTTGGAAAGTGACTGACGGTATAGAAGCCATTGGATCAAAACCAGGAACTGCAAGTATCTCCTCCTCACTTGCTCCCCCTGAAATACATGTAAATTTTCTGCATACAAGAAAATCATTTTGCAATATCATTAGATACACATAGGCAGGCCTAGCTCCTCAAATAAATCATGCACACACGAATCTCAGCTTAGTTCATCCTCAGGCTAGTAACTGATGCTCATAAGCAGCAGACAATCTCACTCTATATCAAATCTTAGAAAGAAGCAAAACAAGACCAAACCCTAAGCCTTAAATGCAAATATTCTGTCCCTCACCTGAAGAACCCACAAGCTTAGAAGAGTCTCCAAGCAAAACAAGGCAAATCCAACCAAATAGAAAATCTGCAACAATACCAAGAATCTTTAATAAGAATACACAAGAGGTGACATCGCCTGATTATTTCTTTGATGCAAATGCAATTTTATTGTTTCCCCCAGCGGCTTCAACTTGTCATATCCCGTTTCACACAGCATTTCCTCAATATCTTATAATTTTTAAGGCCATCTAAAATATTCTTGAGCAACAAGTTTTGTTGCAACATCTCAACCTTACAGAATAAAGGCACCAGTTGCATCACTCAGTCTAGCACCATAAATATTCATTGGAGATACTAGTCCGAGCCCGAGAGAATAAATGCTAATATGCGCATATCTGATACAACTTACCCCAACTAACACATGGTCTGAGAAGACATCAATTGCTGCAAGGATGCCCCTGAAATCAGACGATTAAGACAATTAACTCACATTAACTAAAAAGGAATATATACTCTAGGCTTTACAAGTTAGTAGTCACAGAAACGGAAAACCCATTTACCACGTAGGTACCTACACTTTTCACTCAATTCTTAATTTAGTATTGGGTTTTTTTTTCCACTTAATTAAATCATTAATTTGGTTTAGTAAACATCATTAGCTCCTGTAACATTACTCTCTTAGCATTATTAGCCCATGTACAAGAGTTAATAGTACTAAAGGAACAAAATTAAAACATTTAATTAGGTGGAAAAAACCTAGGTTTTGAAAACCGGACCGGACATTAAACCGGTCGGGGTACTAGGTCAAGAGTCAATGGGTCAGGCTTTGGAGTCAGCCCAGTGTCAACCCGGTCTCAGACCGGTGGAAATAAAAAATAAATTTCAATTCTCATTATAGTGTCATACTATCCAAAATCAATTCAATATCTTGAATCAATAACAAATAATTATATGCTTATCAATTATTCTTTATATTTTTTTTATATATTGATATAATCTAATATTAATTGATTATCCAATGATACTACAATTAATAATCATAAGCATTCTTCTTACTATTTTAACAAATTATCAAAATAGATAGATAATTATAAAATATTCTTACCTACAATTCTTTAATCATTAAGACAAAAATTATTATTAACTTTGACCAATATTTGTATCTACCATATAAAATAAATAAATATATTTTTTAAAAATATTAATTTTTTCATAAAAATAATTTTTTTTTTTAAAAAAAAAAGCAAATCGGGTCAACCTTGCAACCCGGCCGAGTTGACAGGGTCACCGGTCTAATGACCAAATTGGACCGATTCTATGGCTGGGTCACCGATTTCCAATCTGACTTGGCCGGTCCGAATATAAAAACAGTGATAAATACAAATGTACAACACTATGCCAGATTGCCGGTTGGCCAACACCATTGCTTCCCTATCTTTTACTTCTATTTCATTTTGTTGTTTACCCTTTTATGGGATAAAGAAGTTAAAAACTGTTAAATGTTAACCATTCTTTTAATTAATTTTTTGACCAAAGCCCGAACAAAATACAAAAATAATCCTCACTCAAAAAATGTTAATTCAATTTAATTTTAAAATTATGAAAAAATAATACAAAATAGTCTTTTACCTATTCTTTTTTCTTTTTTTTTTTGCCTTCATTGTTGTTTGTACCTATTAGCATTTAAAGGCAAAGCAGCTTTTGCATTCGCAAGGACAAAGCCAACGCACGCTATACATACGGAAAGCAGAAAAATGTGATGTGATGGCACGAGAGGTTCACACTAGAGAACTAATTTTTTGTCCAATCACTGTAGAGAACGTTTTTTTTTGTCACCGCACTGTAGATAACTTATCCTCAAACCTACTGCCATGTCTACAGCTCTAATATAATCATACAAATAACTATAGTTTTGTTATATAATTTTTTTTTTGATGACATCTTTGTGATATAATTAATTGGGATACTCATGGCGCGGAAAAAAAGGAGGAGGCGAATATAAATTTTGGGTTGTGGCCTGGGGCATGGTATTGCGCAGCCCTTCTAATTTTTTTTCTCAATTTTTTTTACTATTAAATTTTATATAAAATTAATAACATTTTGATATCTTATAAACTAAAAATAAAATTATTTTCAAATTTTTTTATAATTTTTTAAGGATTTAGAAAGAAAATAGATATTTTTAAAGTATTAAAATTTTAAAAAATTATAAAAAATTAAAAACAATTCTATTTTTAATTTATAAGAGATCAAAATGTCACTAATTTTATTTAAAATCTAATTATAGAAAGATAACAGAGAAAAATTTAAAGAAGTTACACATTATAATGCACAACACGGGGTGCACATTACCAAGGCTGTGGGGCCTTATTCCCCTTGTAACTGATGGGGTTAATGCCTCCCCTTGAAATTCTAAAACATATATAATTCCATTTACGTACATTTATAAAATTTTGTCAATAATGAATTATTATTATTATTATTAAAGAAATCTATTTGCTAAGATTTGATTAGATAATTGAAACTAGTGGATAAAAAAAAATGGACCTTAGTTTTATCCATAATAAAATATAGGGAAAATGTGCAATTTAACCCTTTAGATATCTATTGTGTTAAAATTGTATTCTTCTATATATAAAATTCATGTGCATTTTAACACAAAAAAATTTATGGTGCCTGATACCTATTTCAGAAAAATTTATTACTACATTGCACGTTTTCTCTAAACTATAATATATAGTACATATATGTACATGTTAAATATTTCTTTTAAGAACATAAAATTTTATTCTTTTATGGTTTTTATATCAGTTGTAAGTTAGAAAATATTGATAGAAATTTAAATTAATGATTTTATATTTCACTAACAGTATATTTTATCATTTTTCATAGATTTTTCAGTAATTCTGATTTTCTAATTTTATATATTTATTATGTGCCAAGTGTTTATAATTTATTAACTTTTTTACTTATTTAAATTTTTTATATTAACAATTCAAACCAATATTCATACAAAAAAAAATTCTAATTAATATGAATGTGCTTGCTCAAAAAAATATCAATATGGATGTGCAGTGTGGATAGAATGATTATGATAATAAATGAAGGGTTAATATAATATTTGATTCTTTAAATTTGTCCTCATTTTAGTTTTGGTTATTCAAGTTTTAAACATAGGTTTTAATTACTCATGTTTAATTACGTTTACAACATTGTTCCCAATAATTTGAAAAAGAAAAAGGACCTCAACAATTTTGCTCCTTGAGATACCAAAACTCATTATTTGAAATCTGAGAGTTTTTTTTTTGTTTGCCATGTAAATCTGAGAGTTAAAGATTATAATTATCCAGTAATTAATGCTAATACTAACTAATAGTATCGTAAAGAAATATAAATTGTTATAAATTACAACAATTTATAAAAAGAGTTATATTACTCAATCAATAGCCTCTAAGTTGTGTGGTATAATTAGTGCCCTACCTGTCACTTAATTCAGATTTGATTCTGACATTATGTAATAATAATAAAAAAAGAGTTATATTACTCAAAACTAGCTAACAACACTTTTTTTTTTTTTTTTTGAATTTTACATATCCTTTATAAAATAAATAACGGTAGTTTGAAAAGAAAACATCACTTCACACTTCGATATCCTATGACTGGGTAGATAGCCATTTCTTAGATTCCAAAGGCAAACATTGCCAATTTTCTGGTTGCTTGAATTATTTTAATATTTGAATTTGATCACATGTAACATGCCACACAGAGTGTTAGAATATTTTTATTGATCGATAATGTCGTATAGGTTTGAGCTAACATTTAATTTGTTTGATTTGAATCATGGAGGATACACATGTTATCTAGTGTTGATGAAGGTGATTTTTTTTTTTTAAAAAAAATTGTGTATAGATCCTAACCTAAAGAAAATATAATTAATAAAATTTCATAATAGCACTTAAATCTTATAAAATTATCAATAGACATTTATAGAGTTGTTAGTAACAATATATAAAATCTTATAAAGTTGTTAACGAAAATTTAAGTGTAATTATAATATTTCAGAGGGCTGTTTAATGGTTTTATTTTTTTGAGCAAAATAACACCCAACATCATAAACTTTTTTCTAAGGGGTGTCTGGCAACACAAATTTTTTTTAAAGGTAAAAATGTACACAAATTTTTAAAAGGGGGCAAATCTACCCATCTACCATGACCGGAAGAAGAAAACAAATTGACTGAAAAATTATTATGTGGCAAATCTGATGTGGCAAGTAAAACAAAAAGGGGGAAAATAGGATAGCCTCTCTGTTTTTCTTCTGTGCGTGAGCTTTGTTAGAAGCTTCAGATTTCAACAATGGCGGACGACATGGTGCGGCCAAGCCTGCACCAACCGCACAACATGGCGGCGGCACCGAGTTGATGAAGGCGAGGCAACCCACGGCTTGCCCTGCCGCTTCGGTGGGGATCATGGTCCACCAAGACTACGCGATCGCACCGCCAAAACCAAAGTTTTCGATCTTGGTAGGAGATAATAGCTGCGACGTTATGAGCCGACGATGGGAAGAGGTGTACGGGGTCGGTGATGAGAGCGTGGACATGAGGGCTGCGATCTATATATCCACGGTTCAGGTGCGTTTGAAGCAGGAGCATCTAAACTAAGAACGAACCACGATTCAAGACCAGCAAGCTTAATTAGTTAGCTATAAATGTAGCAGGCGGCCTGGTGCAGAGTTTTCTTGATGTAGCGTGTGTGTTATGTGTATCTAACCATCCAGAGGAATTACGCATCATCAACAAACAAAAAATTAAAAAGAAAATCGTGTCATAATAAGCTCAGCACCTCAATTTCAGCATCTTGACGAGGGTTCTGCAAAGTTTTGTTAGAATAGTTCCGGTCAAGACCATTTGAGGCCGAACCAGACAAAGATGATGCGTTGGAGACAGATTCCGAAGGCTCTGCGGCATCCATACGCTGAGTCCGCGGTTCAGTCATGCTGCCTACCTCACTTGCAGAATTTTAATGGAGCTCATCCATAGGAGAAGAAGAAGGAATGTACATACGTGGAATACATGTGGATAAATAGGAAGGCCAGTGAATAGTGATTTAACGGTGTTAAAATGTGAGTTAACAAATGGATAGATTTGCCCCGTCTTTTTTTAAATTTATGTATATTTTTGTCTTTAAAAAAGGTTTGTGGTGTCACATGCCAACTTTTAAAAGGAAGTTTATGACGTTGGGTGCTTCTTTATTATTTTTTTGGATTAATCATAATTTTCTCTTTTTAATTTTTACTATTATTGTTACTCCTACTTTTTGGGATTAATCTGTCGCCACTCGCCGTACTGGCAACCAACTAATCTATCTTATACGCATGTAAGTCCACAGCTGTATATCTCAGATTTGAACACACAAATCAACAGGTCAAGTTAACCTAGAACCTAGAAGACTACTGGAAGTTTAGTAGAAATTAATTTGAATATATATACAGAGAAAAATTTTATATAAAGTAAAAAAATTAGGAGTAAAATTGGTAAGTGCCCATTTTCTTTTAAGTCTGAATACTCTCATTGTCCCTCTCTTCTCATCCCTCTTCATCCTTTCATATAGACACATGACATTGACACATGTGTGTGTATATGTGAGAGAATGAGGAGAGAGGGACGAGAAAATCCTATCCCTTTCTTTTCCCATGCCCCGTCACAGTCACAATTGAGGATTTCTTTGCCCATTTTCTCTCAGAGACTGAATACTTGATGTCTTCCCTCCGCTCCTCCCACTGTAGCCTCAAAGCGGACTTTGCTGCCTCTCGGTTGGACTGAACCACCTTTCTCTGCAAACAAGGTCTTTCTATTCCTCCCTAATCTTTACTTTCTGAACTTGTATATCACATTCTGCAGTTTCACTCTGTTCTTCGTGTTCATTTATCTCTTCGTACGTATTTGTGTTATGTGTAGTATTTAATTAGTGACTTCCCTTCACTCTAAACCACCACGACTTTCCTTCTTCTGTTGATGTTCTAGTTCATCCTTGTTTACCGTCTAGTTTTCCCATTTCAGAATGAGAGTTATTCTTCTACTATACCAGAACAATTTAAAACAAAAAACAAAAAACAAAAAACAAAAAACAAAAGAAAACCCAAAATGAGACAGATAATAATGGAGTTTGTAAACACTATTTTGGGTTATCTTTACAGCTACAAAAGCAATGTCTAGGAGCCGGGGAAGTCGTGTACTGGGAGCTCCAAGAACCAGTTATATTATAAATAGATATAAACTATAAAATTTATGAAAAGATTATATTATATAGAACTAAGTAATAGTATAATTCTCTAGGATATAATACATCCTTCTTAAATTTTTCCTTGATTATATTAGACTGAACCAGTTTTTTAAATATGTTCCTAAACAAGGACAAAAAAGAGGGGATCTCGATTATTACAATTCAAATCTAAAATGAATAATTACGAGGGATAAAACTCTAATTTTTAATAATAATAATAATAATAATAATAATAATAATAATAATAATAATAATTTTATTATTAAAAATAGGAAAAGAAAAAGAAAAGTTTGTCATATCCATGTGATGATTTGTTTTATTTGTGTCAAGCTCTTAGAATTATAATCTTACTTTGAATTCTTCTCTCCTCAACTAGTTGTAGACTCAAGAAGGACGTTGCTACTTGATGTTTACTTTCTGAACTTGTGTTAATTACTGGCTTTTTTCACAACGTTCTTGGTGTTGATCATATATATATTCCTCTGTATTTGTCTGTTGTGTAGTACTTGCTGAGCGACTTCACTTGCAATTACTCACGATTTCAAAGCCACCGTGTTCCTTTTATTGATGTTCTAGTTCATCCTTGTTTACCGTCTAGTTTTCCTATCTTAGAAAGAGAGTTATTCTACCATAGCGGAAGAAAATCCAAAAAAAAAAAAACCAAAAAAAGAAAAGAAAAGAAAAGAAAAGAAAAGAAAACTCAAAGAAAGGGAGGGAAGAATGGAGTTTGTAGCGGCCATTTTTGGGAAAGTGTTGGATGTCATTGTAGGACCTGTTAAAAGACAACTGGATTATCTTTGCAACTATGGAAGCAATGTTCAAGAGCTAGGTCGTTGTGTACGAGAGCTCCAAGTTCAAAGGGAGAGCGTGATAGTTCGAGTTCGAGAAGCTGAAAGAAATGGTGAGAACATTCACGATCATGTGACTGCCTGGTTGACGAAGACAGATGAGGAGATTGCAGAATTTGAGAAGTTTCAAAATGAAGGCCACCAGGAGGCAGGGTGCTCCAATGGTTCGTTGCCTAATTTGAAGTTAAGACATAAGCTTGGCAGAAAGGCGAAGAAGATGATCCCACAATGTGTTGACCTGCTGCAGCAACAACGAAACTTTGCTACTTTTTCTTATCGCCCAGATCCAGAAGCATCAGATATTGCTCTTTATGATAATGGTTATGAGCCCTTTAAATCAAGAGATGCCATTATGGAGGAGGTTATGAATGCGCTGAGAGACCCCACAATTAAAATGATTGGTATCTATGGGCAAGGAGGTGTTGGCAAAACCACATTAGTTAAAGCAGTTGCAAGGAAAGCTAAAGAAGAAAAGCTCTTCAATGTTGTGGTTATGGCAAATGTAACAAGCACTCCTGATGTCAACAAGATTCAAAGAGAGATGGCGGACATGTTGGGCTTGAGATTTGATGATGAAGGCGAGATTGGACGAGCGGGTCGTTTGAAACAGAGATTGAGGAAAGAGAAGGAGAACACCTTAATCATCTTGGATGATCTTTGGGCTGGACTGGACTTGACTAAGTTGGGGATTTTTTTGAAGGATGATGATGCCAACCAAAGAACAATAGAAAAGATGCCTAACATTGGTCAGGATCATGAGATGGCAAGTGATTCCAAAAGGTGCGTGCCTAATATTGGTCAGGATCAGTTGCTGAACGACAATACGATGGCAAGTGATTCAAAAATGTGCAAAATTTTGTTGACTTCTCGAGACAAAGAGGTATTGTCAAATAAAATGGAAGTAAAGGATTCAATTTTCTCAGTGAACGTCATGGAGGATGAGGAATCAAAGAAGCTGTTTGACAAGGTGGTTGGAATAACCGATAAAGATTCTGAGTTGACATCATTATCAATTAAAATTGTTCAGAGATGTGCAAATTTGCCATTAGCAATAGTAGCTGTTGGAAAAGCTTTAAAGAATGATAAGAAGAAGGTTTCTTGGGAAAATGCACTGCAACATTTAGGAAAGCAACAAATGACTGAAGTATTAAAATTTGTGGAGCCAGCTACGATGTTAAGTTATAATCACTTACAAGGTGAAGAGCTCAAGTCTATTTTCTTGCTTTGTGCTTGTTTGGGTAAGGATCTATCAATTATGTATTTGGTGAGATATTGCATTGGCTTAAGAATATTTCAAGAAGCCAATACAATAAAAGAAGTTCAAGATAGAACAAATGAATCTATCGAGAAGTTGAAAAACTCCAGCTTGTTGTTGGATACTAATTCTCCTGACTATGTTACCATGCATGATATGATTCGTGATGCTGCCTTATCAATAGCATACAAAGAGAAAAATGTTTTTACTCGGAGATATGCCAAACTTGATGAATGGCCTGACAAGGATGCATTTGAAAAGTGTACTGCTATCTCTTTGCACTACTGTGACATCACTGATGGGATTCCGGAAGGTATAAACTGCCCTAAGCTCAAAGTCTTCCATATTGATAGCAGAGATCCTTCTGTGAAAATACCGGACAAACTTTTTGAAGGAATGAAAGAACTGAGAGTGTTAATCTTGACTGGTGTTGATTTATCAAGATTCCCTTCTTCAGTTAAGGGCTTAATGAAGCTTAGAATGCTTTGTTTGGAGCAATGTGTGCTGGGTGGCAATATATCCATTATTGGAGAGTTGACAGATTTAAGAGTTCTAAGCCTTTTGGAATCTAAATTTGAATTATTGCCAAGTGAACTAAGGCAACTGAACAGGCTACAATTGTTTGACATTAGTAGCTGTACTAAACTTAAAGTGATTCCATCTAATGTTATATCAAAGTTGACTAGGTTGGAAGAGCTGTATATGGGAAAAACCTTGATCCAATGGGGTGTTGAAAATCTCAATGAATATGCCACTCTTGCAGAATTGAGAGATCTTGAACGGTTGAGGAGTCTCGACGTGTATATACAAGATATTACAACTTTGCCTAGAAACTTGTGCTTTGACCAGTTGGATGATTACAAGATTGTGATTGGAGACTCTAAGAAGCTTTTGTTGGAAGATATTTTTATGCCTCATCAATATAAGGCTTCCAGAGTTTTGGCATTGCATCTAAAAAACAGCAATGGCATTCATTCACAAAGGGGGGTTAGAATGTTGTTTAAAAGCGTCGAGCAATTGTTTTTGGGGACAGCAGGTGGTCTTCATAATGGTATCAATGAATTAAGTGTGGAAGGATTCCCATGTCTTAAGCATTTAACAATTGGAAAAATTTTTGACATCCATAATATAATCTACGCAACAAAGTGGGAGCATCACGTGACGGTTTTTCCCAAGTTGGAGTCAATATATTTGTACAAACTTGAGAGCTTGGAG
>JBAGKO010000004.1:12150682-12162828 GCA_037177275.1 Acacia concinna | reverse complement strand
CAGCCATAGCTATAAATCATGTAGTGTATCGAAAAAAAAACTATAAATCATTTAGTATATTTAATTTTGGTGGGAGAGACGTGAATTTATTAGCAGCTCTAGGATTGGGTCGCCTTCACATTGATCACCATCTATTGTCATCACACTTATTTACAATCACAAGTTCATTTTTCTTTTTCTGTATTCATGCCCCTGGTCCTATATCATTAAGCTTTTTGTTTCTGTTGTGAACCAGAATTATAGGAACACACATTCTATCTTGGTTTATTCTCGGAAGAGGCATTAGGATTAGTATGGGGTATTATTGTAATTGTTATTTAAATTTCAGATGCAGTTATGTTTTTAGGATATGTCAGTTATTTCCTTAGGAAAATGCTGGTGTGAAATTAGATCATCATTTCATAGTGATGGTGTGAAATATGTGTTTCAGGTGAAAATTGATAATTGGGTAGTGAAGATAATTTTTGAAAATATGTGCACATGGAGACGTATGTTGGCCAGGCTGTCTCTTTGGTTTCCGACAAATATAACAAGTAGCTAATCAGCCCAATTGTTTCGCAGAGTAAACTCTTGTGACAATTTGATAGTCAGACATGCACTCCATTCACATAGAGTTACTAACACGGGGATTATTGATTTTCTGAAGCCCAATAGCCTTCGAGATCTCTTGAATCATGACAAGAGCGAAATGATTTTAGACAGTGATGATGATGATAAGAAAGAACTAGATCTTTCCATATCCTATTCAACGATTTCTTATCATCACTGTCCAAAATCATTCCACTCTTGTCATGATTCAGGAGATCTCGAAGGCTGTTGAGCTCCGGAAAATCAATAATCCTCGTGGTAGTAACTCTATGCGAATGGAGTGCATGTCTGGCTATCAAATTGGCACAAGAGTTCGCTCTGTGAAACACGTGGGCTAGATCAGCTACTTGTTTATATTTGTCGAAAACCAAAGAGACAACCTGGTCAAGGTCTGGATTCAGTTTTTTACTTGCTTCAAGCTTGGCGAGACCTGTCTCACTCTCACCTTCAAATCGTCGACCTGTCCTTCAAGCTTGCTTGTCGTTGCTGGTTCTTGGTGAAGGCTGTGGGAGGTTAGATCCGTGGTTAGCAACCCAGATCTGTGGTGTGTCTTTGCTCGCCAGAACAGTAGCGCGCCGGAAAAGGAAGTTAAAGTTATGTTTTTATTTTTTCCTTTTCTGTTTTTGTTTTTTTGGTTCTGATAATATGCTTCGTCTTGAGACAAGTGAGGATAAGGGATGGGTAGGTAATGGTACTGTGCTAGTAGTACAAAGGCAGTGTAGTTGTGTTTTTAACTTCTTTAAATAGGTTGGAGTGTAGGATTTGAGTTTTTTCTGCTCTCTGAGTCTGATTAGTGAATGTAACATGTTTTTATATATTAATGAAACTGGCTCTGGTTTGTTATAAATGAAGAAGAAACAATTAGTTGTTGAGGGTGACATCATCATCTTTTCTTGATTTATGCAATTCATTCATTCCCTCCTTTTCTTGCTTGAGTGTTCTTTTCTTTTTTTGTAATTTTGGACCCATAAGAATTGCATGTGATGTCCATTCTTGAGAAAACTGCTATACATGAAACCAAGTTTCGAATACCATATTTATAGGATATAATCCTACTTTTGTAGCTCCAATCTTGAAAGGAGATCTTTATATTGCAACCTCTCTGACAAAGTATGTCCACTCAATACTTGTACCCTTTCTTGATGTAGAGTTATGGCGGTTGGTTTTGTTTGGATTTTGCTGTGATTTGGAATCTCAGGTATTTAATCATATACGAAGGCAAATGATTATGCGTTAGAATGTGCTGTTAATCGAGTGTAGTGTCTTTGGTCCAAACATGAGCACAATCCTTTAAATATTTCTCAGATTAAATCGGATGCCATAACTTTTGTGTCCATTCTTGTGTGTATTATAGGTGGGCTTTATTACCATGTGGGGATGAAGCAGGACTTTTGAAGCTTAAATCTTTAAAAGTAAGATGACAAGAAACCCTATATAGTCGGGTATGGCTATGTTCACATTTAGTCTGCTTAATTGAAATATTTCTCTATTATTGAGGAATATAGGAAGCAACAAACGAATTTAACTTGCATTTGTTTTGCTTGTTGAAAGTTTTATACCTTCTTGGTTCGTAATGGATCTTTTATTTTCTCATAGACCGTATAAAATATAGAGTAAATTATATATAATACCTCATGATTTGTAGGAGCACCCCACAAGAGGACACCATCTAAGCAGTTCAATTGTAATACCTTCACCACATGTAACACAAGTGCTTACCCTTCAAGTTAAACGTAGTTAAACATTTTAATGGTCTACCATATCATGCACCTTCTTCTGGGCAGATTTGCAAAGCCAACATGGCACCTGGATAACAGAGTAAGTAAAAGAAAGGGAGCCTTTATATCCTTTCTTCTCAAAATTTTAATCCCACATTGTGTGTGTACAATTCCACTCTCATTATATTAGGAGCAATAAAGTATCCTAGTTGTGGCTGCCCCTTTGACGCTATCGAATCTGGTTATGTTAAGGTGGTAGTTAATTTCTTCACTGTGGCTAAAAATTTGCGTAGTTGGAGATGAGAAAAATTTCTTCTACTTGTTTCTACATGGAAAAAGAAATGTTAAATAGAGGATTTTTGCCTTGTAAATTTTCAATTTGATGGATTTCTAAAACAAAAGAAGATAAGTGTAATTTTAATAAAAGTGGAACTTAGTGTATTTAGTCTAAGGAGAAAGAAAATCTCTATTTTAAGGATACCTCAAATTGATCCATCCATACGTAATCTGACTTAGAGTACATGAGCTTTATTGTAAAAATATTCAAGAGTTCTGGAATACATTGCTTGGTTCTAGCATACAAGCGTTCATATGTTAATTTGTTACTTTGAATATTCTTGCTTGGACGTATGAATCTTCTTTAAGACTAAATGGTGGGTTATTATGTTCATGTCTGAGCATGTCCATATTACTTGCAGGCTGCATTTCGTGTGATGGTGACTCGTATTCTGGTGAATAACAAGTTATTTTGGGGTTAGACTAAAATTGCACAGCACAAGCTAGAAAGCCATAACATGTATTGTATTGATTTGGTATTGAAAGAACATCACCCGAACATGTAATCGTAATATGTAAGAAAGCAAATTGAGTTGTGTTATCTCTGTTAATATAAGAAAACATTTTTACATAGTCAAACATTTATAGCAGACTGTCTCCCGAGAGTGTGGAGTTGAAAATCAGAAGTAACTATATATTTCTCTGTTCACATAAACTTGTTGAGAAACCCTAAATTAGGCTACACCATTTATTTCCTATGGTTCCTTCTGAATGCCATGTATACTTGTTTGTAAACACCAAATACTGGAATCTTAAGCTAAGATTGCTGTAGCCATGATGAGCTGAACATGCTTTTATATATTGAGATCTTCATATTTTTCTATGCAAGTGATATATTTGTAAATGATTTGCATTACTTTGTCCTTGCACAATCTGTGGTATTTTTAACTATTTCTCCTTTTTGCCTTTCTAAAGAGGAGGGGGCACCTAAACCTATACCGTAAGTTTAAAATCAGTTTAACATAAATTTTTAACCGTTTCTCTTGGGGTGCATGTGTGTGTTTGAGCATATGATTCATAGGCCTCAGGTAGCCTCGTTTGCATTTTAGTATTTCTGTTCAATACGAGTCCTAGCATCATTCCATGACTCAATTTCTGTTAACCATGTTATCAGGCATTGCTTCTTACTGTTCAAAAGTTCAAGGTTTCATAGGAGCAAAGGAAGTTTGCAATTGATAACCACGAGCATGTAGTGGTAATCTTGATGCTTTATTAGATATGCTATCCAAATTAAGCTGAATGACTAAATTCTATTGAATTTTCCTAGCATGATATGAGAGGCTGTGTTGTGTGGAAATAGTGTATTAAACTTGGTATTTCCTTCTGTTGTTGCATGATCAATGGAAAAGAGACATAAAGAGAACAGTGAGATTTACTTTACATGTAGGTCTTGCCACTCTTCAATGGATCATCAACAACGGTAAAAGATAGTATACTGTTCGATTCCTCAGTCCTCACAACTGTTCGATTCTCGCTTGTAAGCTGAATTGTAAAACTGCATCTCTTTAGATCAGCCAAGAAGTTTTAATTTGATCCATAGATGAAATACATTGTTCATCAGTCATTTGATAGTATAATTGATATAAAAGTAAGGCAGAGGAAGTTGGGTTATTGAAGAAGATGAACTTGAAGTTTCTAGAGTTACTGAGACTTGTAAAAGAAATGGGTATGAACAAAGGTAGTAACTCCATTCATTCCAATACCAGGAAAGCAATCCCAGAGAACAAACAGACGGGGACAGAGGAAAGCTATACAGGGAATTCACTAGCCTGAAATTCTCTAGTGTAGGATTCACAAGTTGTTTTCAATGACCACGAGAGCTTCCATGGTTCGTCCATGTCCTCCTCTGCCAACTCCGGTGACTTGATTCGCCTGCAAGATCCCTTGAGCTCCCGCAGCTACGCCGATGCTAAGCTGTTGTATTTTTTTTATATATATTTTAACCTTTGTATTTTTTTCGATAAAATATCCCAGCATCCATGATTTTAGCCATATAATATTTAGATTTTACCAACTCAAATGCAATTTTATCTAATTACTCCTTCTGGTCTTAATTATAAGGTCTATTGACTTTTTTAGAGAGTTCTAACAAAGTTAATTATATTATCTTAATACATTAAAATTTATCATTTTTTTAAAATTATGTTATTTGACTAATGAGCTAATATATAATGTAATAAAATATAATATACGATATTATTAAGTAATATAATTAGTTTTTTAAGAATTTTTTAAAATTCTCTAAAATAGTTAATGGATCTTTATAATTAGGACTAACATGTATTTTTTTTTATTATTATTATTTAAAATACACATTTAACAATATGTTTATAATATTATTATTATTATTATTATTATTATTATTATTATGTAAAATACACATTTAACAATACGTTTCTGTTTAGTTATATAATATTTAGATATTATACATATTAGACGAGGTTCATAATAAATCAAGGATTGAATAGTTATTTTTAAAGTATTTCCTTTAAATATTTTATATTGCATAGAATCACTAAGGCATTCTTTTTATTTAATATTTTTAATATTATCAAGACTATAGGGAAATGTACACTCATGTCCCATGGAAGAAAAAATGCAACCCAAAGGTCCCTGCCATCTCTAATTTGCAATTAGGTCTCGTGGGACATTTAGGTAAGATAATCCAATTGTGAAAAGACTGTAATGCCCTCATTGATTAGCTAAGAAGATCTTTTTTCCTATTTAATCAATAAGGGTTTTGCCCAACTTAACCTATGGAAGTAAGGCAGTGTCCTTGCTAAAGCTTTTTTTTTTTTTTTTGGTTGACTTACAATGACTTCAATACTACCTCTGTTGCTTAATATAATGTTGAGGTAATACATTACATTAGGCGTTTTATGCTAGTTTTACAATTAATTTGATATTGGTAACTTAACCTGTATAGCTTTATAAATTGGCAACAGAATTACAAATGCTTTAATTGGCAGTTTTATATTGGACATTTTTTTTGCTAAACACATGTATCAATTTATTGAAGATAATCTTGTTCGAAGTACTGTTGGACACTAAATATGGGCACATCTCTCAACGGGGATTTAAACATTAGTCCGCCACATTATGAAGGGTTAGCCCTTTCTGCTAGACCCAATATTCGTTGGTACTACAGTACAAATTTTATATTCAAGGAGATGAATTTGTACGTTTAGAATTGGGCCAAATACAGTACAAGTTCAAAATTCGTCTCTTTTATGTTTGGTGAAAATGACAAATTGGGACCCATCTTCTGTGGGTTCAATTAGCGAGGGAGTTGGACACGCTCACAAATAGAGTGGTGTTCGATCCTTAGGAAGACCATTTAGTTATGGTTCTAGTCACAGCGTTTGGGAAGGCATGCTAATTCTAAGATGCCTAGGTTAACGCCTAAGAGTAATTGACGGCTCGCCCTACCCAACATTAGTATCACCTAGGAAAAATGGAAATTTCGCTATACCCTTAGATCATGGGTGAACTCGACCCCCTTTAAAAAATTGTTATACCAAAAAAAAAAGAAGGACAAATTGGGCCAATACAAATGACAAAAACAGTTTTTGGTTTCGCGAATGGAGCCTATTAGTTATTAGAATCTCAGGTCCAATAAGGGTAAAAAAGGAAGGAAGGAAGAAAGAAATTGAGTGATTAGCACGTATCCACTTTATTTAGTAAACCTCATTAAACTATTTCGGCTCATTTCATTTGCAATTCATGAAGTTTCAATTTTATTTAAAGAGTACTTGAACTTCAACAACCAAAATCTAATGTTAATTACTCCTAATTTTATTCTTTCGATTTTTAATACATGACCTATTTGTTGAGTTGATCTTCTTAATATAATATTTATTTTTAATAGGGAGAAAGACACAAAAATATAATTGAAATAGATAAAAGATAAATAAGTTTTGCAGTTGTTAATTAAGATACTCAAGATATTAATATATCTACTTTCACACTTTAGTATCTTAATTCACAATTGTAAAACTTATTTATCTTTTATCTATTTCAATTATATTTTTGTGTTTTTTTTCCTTTTTAATATTTGTCAATTTTTTTCTTAATTTACTCTTTATCGATGTTTTCTCATCATTAATCAAGTAGAGGGAATAGAGAAATTAAAAAAAGTGGTTAGTATATTATAAAAAATTTATGTCATATTAATTAATTTATTTAATCTAATTAAATTAGATAAATATGTCTCATGTTAATAAATAGAACTGAGTAACAATCAAGATACAATATGTCTATAAAAAATTGATAAACAATGAATTCTTCATAACATGGTTCTTCTAAGTCTTGAAGAAAGTGCACGCAGGGTCCTTTGACCAAATCATATGAAAATTTAAGGGGAAAAAAATACAAAGAGAGACGTATTCATTCGTTGTACTTTTACAACTTTCCTGCCAAGTTCCATTAAGGGAAAAAAAAAAACTTGCTGACTTTCCTGTATTTTTAGCCAAGTCTTTCGTCTTTACCCAAGGTATCAATTTTAAATCTTGTCGTGTTTAGGAAATGATTTTTTTTTCAAATTTTTCTCATCCTTCAATACGGCAGATTACCCATAGAAGGACATGTCATATTCTTTAGTGGCTCACTCTATTACTTCACTGTTCAAATACTAATCCAGTTTTTTTATATAATTTAACTTGGCTTATTGTAAATTTAGCCTTGCCCTACTTCTAATGACTAGACTTGATAATAAAAATATGCATAATCATGTTCACATTTAATCCAATCCTTGTCATAACTTAGACACCGATTTTAATTTGTTATAACGGTCTTTTTAAAAAAAAAAATTATGCACAAATGGGTTGTATCTTTTTTTAATTACATGAGGTCAAGATCGAATCCGATTGGGTGCCACATAGAACACTAACTATAACACACGGCCTAATGTTGTTGGTCAAATGGGCTGTATCTTTTTATACTTCGGCATATCCAACCAATTCCATTTCCGAGAGAGAGGGGGGAAAGAAAATTTCTTACATGTAGAAATGAACGAATAAAAGTATATTACATGACTGATTCCTTAATCAATTGCCACTTATACTAAGCAGTTTCTCCACCAGTTGGATTAGCTTTAATGAATAATATTTTAAAATTTAAACAAAATCTACACTTATAATTAACCTTTGTTTCTGTTTCTAAGTTTTTTCTTATTTGTTTTCTTATTGGCGAGTTGAATTAACATTAATATTTGAGCTCTTGCCTAACCGATCATGGGCTTCTTCTTCTGAGCGCACATAATTTAGTATGATACTTTCATATGGCCTTTAAGGCATTTAATCAAACATAATTTTTTAAAAAAATAAAATGGGTCAAAAATCGCTGTTTGTGTACCGCACAGACATGTTATATTATTATACAGAGAAACTATCATTGATGTGCAGGATTTTATATATAAAAAGTATTTAATAAATTTTCAAACAAGAACCAGTTTTCCCTTTTTCTTTGTATGTAGAGTCAAGAAGTAGATTGGATAAGTTGGCAAAAAAACAAAAAAAAAGAAGTAGATTGGATACAGCTTGTTGTACGGGAGGTGCTATATGTATGTGGAAATATCATTTTTAAACCTCTTCACACGTTTCTTACTTATCAAGATGACAATCAGTTTAGTTTTATATGGTTATATTAATTTTTTTGGTCTTTAAGAATGATTAATTTTTTTAATGACTCTTCGGCCCACATGATATCCAACGTTTTTTCTTAAGGGAAAATGATAGTTAGGTTCTAATTAACAAACTTTATTGTAATTAGGTCTTACAAAATCACCTAATTGCAGTGATATCCTAAAGGATTTAGATGCACGTATTTTGAAAAGTAAAATGATTTATTTACTCAAATTCAATTAAAATTGAATCAAAAGGGAATTTATGGATTAGGGCTCGCATCTTATAGCACTCAATTAGAGTCGCAGTTGCAAGCATTGGCCGACCATTATATGGTTGTTGTCCCTTTCAGCGTTGCATCGTCTTAAGTCATGATTCTCTTTTAGCAGCAAAATTCTTGCAACTCTCCATTCTCTAACAAGCTGAAATTCTATCTTAGCATCGCATTGTTTGTTGGTTAGTGCGGTGTTGCAGCTGCTAGCATCGTCTAGTCATCATCTAGTGGTTACTTCTTTCTTGATCGCATCGTCTTAACTCATAATCTTCTTTCAAAATTATGCAACACATTTTGACAGGTTCTGGGCAAGTTAATAACAACTTTTAAGCATCTGATGAGACGCTTTGAGCACAAAACGACAAGTTTTGTAAATTTTCAAAAAAAAAAAAAGAGAAACATAGGAAAGTTCTTCCACGACATGAATAAAGCATCAATGGATTATTATATTGTAAGGAGTTTAATGATTATACGAATATATGACATCCGAATGTAAACCATCAAAATTATGCAACATATTTTGACAGGTTCTAGACAAGTTAATAACAACTTTTGATCACCTAATGAGACGCTTTGTGCACAAAATGACAAGTCTTGTTTTTTTCAAAAAAAAAAAAAGAAACATAGGAAACTTCATCCGCAACATGAACAAAGCATTGATGAAGTGTTATATTATGAGGAGTATTAATAATTATAATAATATATGACTTCTAAATGTAAATCATGAAAACCATCAAAACTACGTAGCACATTTTGATAGGTTCTGAATAAATTAATAACAACTTTTGAGTACTTGATGACACATTTTAATTGAATTCGAGCAAACAAATCATTTTTCTTTTTGAAATAATTGTGTCCGGGTCTCTTGGGATATCACCATAATTAGGTGATTTCGTGGGACCTAAGTGCGATAAAGTTTGCTAATTGGGACCTAACTGCAACTTTTCCATTTCTTAATTATATTAACAATTTTATGAGTAACCCACTAATTTAAAGCGATCTTTAAGCATGATTGCTAATTCTCTCATTCGGTATTATGCTATTATATAGACGTTTGGCATTTCTATACATCAGACATAATATTTCTATTTCAATGCTGAGTCAGGAAATAGATAAAATTCAATTTACCTTCTTTTTGAACTAGAGATGCTAGTTTTGTCTGTTTGAATGTCATTTTTGATGTTCTTGACACGTTTCTTATCATAATCAGCAAGATAAAAGTCAGTCAACAACCTTGAGAAATTCATTAAAGCCAACCTTTTTGCTCAGTAGACGCACTTTTTTTTGTAAATTGTGTTTCTTTTTCATGTTTGCCACTTGCTTATCCCCTGGTGATGCTGTTATATATAATTTTTTTATTAAGGGAAGATGAAAAAGTCGTTCATCTTTATCTTCGGTGTTATTTCTGAAATTATATGAATTATAAATTATGTTTCTGAAATAAATAAATAAATAACCGTTCCATTGTCAGTCTTTGGAAGCTTCGTTTGAAAGAGGGTAGAAAAGGAGAGGAAAGAAAATAGGAGGAGAGAAAATGAAAAGAAAATAAAAGTAGAGTGAAAATGTTTTCTCTCTTGGTATTCAAACCGACGTAAAAATAAAGAGAAGAAAAAAAAATTACTTGAAGCCTCTTGCCTCTCTTTTAAAGCTTTCAGGACAAAACATAAAATTATTGTGCCTCATTTTTCTTCATCACTTTTATTTCTTCGGTATTTTTCCTTGCTATCCAAACCAAACAAGAAAAATCTATTTTTCTGTGTATTCTTCCTCCTAATCCAAACATAGGCTAGGAGTATCAAAACTATATAAAGCTAGCTTGCTTGCTTCTGTGTCTTGCTAAGCACTGTCTCTCTGCTAGTCTGCTTTGGACTTGCAGAAGAAAATGACACTAACCTAGAAAATTAAGAGAGAATGGCAGAAAAAGCAGGGAGATATCTTCTCCAAAAGCTTGTACCTTTATTTGAAACTGAGCTAAAACTGTTCAGTTGGGTTGGAAAAAACGATGCGGACCATCAGAAAGATAGGTTGGAGCTAATCAGAGCCTTGTTAAGGGATCCAGACGAATTGGAAGACAGTAATGAAGAACTCAAGATTTGGGCCAGGCAAGTAAGAGATGTTGTTCATAAGACTGAAGATCTTTTGGATGAATTGGAGCTTCTTCAGACACATAACCACTCAGATGTCTTCTCCGTCTCTCTTAGTAAGATTTCTTGCTGTATCAGAAACATGAAGGCTCGTTGCCGGATTTCTTATGAATTAAAAGACATGGACTGCCGAATGAAAAATATTTTGTCTGATCACCAGAGGTTCCTCAGTAGATATGAAGCTGCAGCTCGTGCTTCAAATTCTATTTCTGCAGGTACTAACTGACTGCTATGGCTAGTAACACTGCATAGGATCAGAACTTGATTTTGCTTGTTATGATGCTATTTTCCTTTTGTTTTAGCTAAATTATTATTGATGGGCTTTCAGTAAATTGCATGTTGTTTCCTGCTGATGCTTACTCAGCTAAAGCTATATTTTTCACAAAACGAAAAACCAGATTTGACCCCTTTTCTTTTCTGATTTTTTGCCCCTTGAAACAACTTAGGCTCTCTTGGGGGTATTAATTCCCAAATTTTCATTAAATTGCGTATGATTGATAAAATAATTGTAGGTTCTGAAAGCTTTTACACCAAAAAGGGAAGTGTATTTGTTCTTATTAACACCTAAATTTTTAAGATTATTATACGAAACTATCTTAACATGCGAGCGTGGTCATAATTGAATTTACTTCCATAACAAGTGGCACTATATAGAGCCAGCACTAGATTCTGCTCAAACTAATCTCTTTTCTATATGTTTAAACTAAAGCAGTGATGAGATTTTGAGAAAATTGCATGCTGGTTCATGCTTATTCTTATCCAAAATTCAACCCAGCTTTAGAAGGTTTCCTTAGTTTACTACCAGAAAAAAAGGGATAAGGATGGTGTTAGAGATAAAACATTAAAACACGCCTTTGGTTTTTACTTTCTCCCAACAACTCAAGTCTTTGAGGATAGTTGTTTGATTCACAAAAGTTTCATCAAATAGTTGTAGGTTCTTAAAGTTGCTTTACTAACAAGGACGATGTGTTATTTCATTTGAAAGAATAATATATTAAACTATCTTATTAAGCAGTCAACACACGGCATGATCAACGAGGTGATGCTCTTCTCCTGGACAGTAATGATCTAGTGGGCATAGACAGACATAAAACACAGTTCATTGAGTGGTTGGTTAAAGGTTGTCCTAGCCGTGAAGTGATCTCTGTGGCAGGGATGGGAGGACTGGGCAAGACAACGCTTGTGAAGAAAGTATATGATGACCCAGAAGTGAAAACACATTTCAAAACCTGTGTCTGGGTTACTGTTTCTCAATCTTTTAGTGCTGAGGAACTTCTCAAGGATGCGGTCAAAAAGCTTTTTCATGAAATAAGGCGGCCGGTTCCAGAAGGCTTGGAAAGCATGAGGAGTGATCAGTTGAAGATGATTATCAAGAAGCTGCTAGAGAGAAGGAGATATCTGGTGGTGTTTGATGATGTGTGGCACATGTATGAATGGGAAGCTGTCAAATATGCATTGCCTAACA
>JBAGKO010000004.1:12120328-12146287 GCA_037177275.1 Acacia concinna | reverse complement strand
TATCAGTAATTGAATTCAATTGGGAATCGCTTGGTCTGTTTTAAACCCAAAGCAAACCAATAGGAACAGAACCACCGGTAAAAGAAAAAAAGAAAGAAAGAAAGAAAGAAGAAACAGAGACTTTCAAAAATCAAAACTAAAACAGTCAAAAGATTGCATAACAGATAAAAGTATAAATGGTACAAGTTAATTACAATATAAAATTAGTTGAAATTTATTTTTAATCAATAAGTTATATAATGGCCTTACTGGGAGATACTTGCATAAATAATACTCCATTCGATCCTAATTATAAGTGCTCGTTGACTTTTTTGAAAAATCCTAAGAAAGCTAGTTACATTATTTAATCATATTATATATTGTGTTTTATTACATTATATATTAGTTCATGAGTTAAACAACATAATTTGAAGAAAAACGATAATGACACCTTAAGATATTAGCTTCTATCCAATATTTTCTTAAAAATAACTAATTTGTAAAAATCCCCTCATTTCCTAAGCTGGCATTTTTTTTTAATTATAAGAGGTTAGGATCGAATTCGGATTAAGTGCCACATATGACATTAACCATACCACACGACCTAAAAGCCATTGGATTTCCTAAGCTAGCATTACTCGTATGCTAGACACTATATTAACTTGGAGTACCTTCCATTAGTTTTTAATTTAATTTTAATCACATAATATATGTATGTTAGGATTAACTTTTAGAAAAGAAATTTTACAATTTATGAGATACGTAGGGGATCTTACTTACATCAGTTCTAGCGCTCTCTCTTGATTCTATTTTTAAAAGATCTTTCCTTACTCTGAGGAATGCCCGGTTTAACCAGAATGTACATGAAAGGATTTTGCATTAGTTTGAAGAAAAATGCTTCTTTTTTTTTTTTTGAAAAAGGTGAAGCCATGGATTTGTAATTTGCCAAACATGTACTATGGCTTAATTTAAAGAGATGAGGTGATAAATTGAAACATCTTAAAGTTTGGAAGTTGATGAATTTGAAATTTTAAAACTTGAGTTAAAAGTCAGTAATTTCATCTAGTACAAATAATTTTGATATATTTTTTTCAATAAATGTTACTTCAACTCCTTTTCTCCACAATATAATTCATGAAAATAAGATACTCCGAACTAAGTTTAGATAAACTCAAAATTTTTGATGGTACATTAATTATCTGCAATGATGGCTTTAGTGGCATCACATTTTTTTTAATGTAATAAAAAAGAGATATATGTTGATTGATAGAGAAATTGTTAATTGTCTGAAATAAATTAGATGAATGATACGGCCTTATTACTAGACAACAATGAGTGATGGACCGTCATGAGCTAGCTGTGGCAGCAAAGCGAGTGTTTGGTGGAATTGATTATAAGGACCTAAGATCTTGTGATCTAAATTTAAAGGGACAGTCCAAAAGTAGCATGATAAAAGAAAATATAAATAAATATAATTGTGCATGGGTAGTGATTAGCTGTATTAATATTTTGGTTAAGGCAATGGGTGGCCACATATTTTCATGCCCTTTTCAAGACAGAGAACATATATTTGCTTATGATAGAGATACAAATGAATATAATATAATATATTCCTTTTGATCTTAAATATAATATTTATGTCACTTGTTTTGAAGAAATTAGACGAGATAAATAAATTACTTAATCATACTATAAGTAGTGTATCATTATATTATATCAGTTAATAAGTTAAAAAAATTGTTTTTTTTTAAAAGATAAATTTAAATGCTTAAAGTAATTTAGTAATTTAATTTATTTTTTTAAGATTATCAAAATAGTCAACTGAGTCTTATATTCAGAGTTGGAGATAGTATATAATTTAGGTTAAATTACATATAACTAACTTCGTTGAGTTTAGAAATAGGTGCAAATAATTTCCTCAACCTCTAAAGTATAATGATAAACCCTCTCAAACCTTTTAATTAAGTCCTATCACTTAAATTTTCCCATGCATGCAATCCCCAAAATGTGAATTATACACAAATCTCTTAAGTTAAATTATTTTGTTGTCATCGTTTATTCCAGAGAAAGAACTCGGACATTTTGAAGGAACTCATGCAATCATCATAGTACTACGCTCATGGAAGGCCAAACACACAACCTCATACTCAAATGGCTCTCATCAAGTATGTTTATAAAAAACCTTCAAATATGAGGAAGATTATCTACCCATCACATAGAAGTTGCTTATGACCCATGACTACTCTTATTATTAAATTTTGTTTAGAAAAATTAAGAAAAATACTTAGGTTAAGTTCCTTATATCCATTTAATCAGGTATAGTCTTATTTAAAGGATATATTAAGAAAAGTTTCATGTGAGTGTATGATTTCATCCTTTGTTTAGTATTATGTTAACTTTATTCTCAACGTCTTGTTGGTATGATACTCCCTTCAATTTTAATTATAATGCATAGTTTATTTTTTTTGAAGAATCCTAAAAAACTAATTATATTATTACTTAATCATATTGTATGTTGTGTTTTATTATATTGTATATTAATTGATAAGTCAAACAACATAGTTAAAAGAAAAATGATAAATTTTAATATATTAAAATAATATAATTAGATTTCTCAAAATTTTTTAAAAATAGTCAGCTGAACCTTATAATTAAGACTGGATGAAGTATATATAAAACATAGGTAAAGTTAGAAAGTTGTTGACATTTAAGGAGAAACTAATGAAGTTAAGGTAATTATTGATTTGTTGAAATACGTTGAAAGTGTTTTACAAATAAGGCAAGATGATTGGTTAACACTCCTTTAGGTTTTCTATAGGGTAGAGAATTTTTTTTTGATATAAATGCATAACTTCACCATTTAGTTATTATTATATTGGCTTTGTGGTCTTCTGTATAACATGTACTTCCTTTAGTCTTTATTATAAGAAATAGATTATCAACAATTTTTTGTCTTTATTAGTACTAAATATATCTAATTAATGCATTTAATATTATTTTTTCATTAAACCCTCACTTTTAACTAACACATTTAAATTCACATCATTAAAATAGGATAAAATTGGAAACATTTTTCAATTTTTGATTGATCAAATGATTTAACTTTTATTATTTAGTTCATCAGAAATTATAGTTAATATTTTATAATAAGGAGCAGAGAGAGTATTTAATATATGTAAAGTTAAAAAGTTGTTGAATTTTATCAAATGATTAATGAAATTTAAAGTTTTTCTCAACATATGTGTAAGTGTGCAACATGCTAGAAGTATTTTATAAATAAGATTAGAGGAGTATATGATGGTGTGGGCCGTGGAATCGATTTTTTTTAATCATCAAATCTAATACTCCCTCTGGTCCTAATTAAAAGAGTCCGTTGACTTTTTAAAAAAATCTTAAAAAAATCTTCAGAAGGCTAATTATATTACTTGATCATATTATATATTGTATTTTATTAACATTATATTATATATATTAGTTCATAAGTTAAATACCATAATTTAAAGAAAAACGATAAATTTTAATATCTTAAAGTAATTTAATTAACTTTCTTATAATTCTAAAAAAAAAATTAATATACTCTTATAATTAGGACAAGAGGAGTAATAATTACTCCATATAAAAAACACTTTTCCCATTCACATAATCACAGTCCTTAGCCCTTACTACTAAAAACAATGTTGGTCTCATTTAAGGTCCTAATAACTGAGGTGTTCCTCTGTTGGGAATATTATGTATCTTTCCCCTGTTCCTTGGCGCCATTCCCGTTTTATGATCCCACACATGGCATTGAAGCTGGGTAATTTATTACACACATGGTATTCCTTCAGTCGAGAAAAAGGGAGAAAAAATAAATACTATATTTAAAAATTTTATAAATAGTGAAAAAATTTATTATTTGAAAGTTTTTCCCCTAATTTTTTTTCCCTCATAGTTTTCTTTCTATCCAAACATAAGGTTACTCTTCCTTGCAACAAATTCACTTAATAAACTATTACTCGATCTTATATATAGGGCAATTCTAACATTTTTTACATAGACGAAGGAAAATCTTAAATCTCATTAACTCTGCTATAAAATTTAATTATTTTCCAATCTATTCCTAATTAATATAAATATAAATAATACTAAATAAAAACAAAACCAATACAATAATAAGTGAAAGGGTAAAAATATACATTAATATAAAAATTTTAATAAGGTGATTTATAAATAAGATAAAAAAATCTTCTCTCTTTACTCTATATATAGAACCACAGGAGTATGAAAATAAATTAAAAAATTCTCACTTTTACCTTGTTAAAAAATATATTTAAAATTTCTATCAAAAAAAATATTTAAAAGTTTGAGGAGTTGGCAAAATTGAAAAGGAATATTAATTATAGGGACAAAACTAAACACTAATTATCTTATAAATAATTTGTATTTTGAATCAAAATACTTTTATAAAAATGCCTTATATTATACATTTAGAGTATTTTATCAGAAAAATTATTTTGTATGGAGTTAATTCGTAAATTTGGCTTATAAGTTTTCACTAAATAACAATATTCCCTTAAAAGTTTTTTGAAGTTCAGTTTTGTCCAAAAACTTTCAAATTATTGCAATATTGCTCTATGCTATTAACAAAATAATGATTAGCTTCAAATTTTTATGGGTGAATGTTATTTTTTTAACGGTATGTAACAATATTATTACGTTTTAAGATTTTTATAGCTGACATTGAATTTTTAAAAAAAATCTCAATATAACATTGCTGGTTAACGAAAACTAATTTCACTTGCCTTCACTGCTCAATGAGTTCAGAATTGGTCCACGCCACGGTTCGGGGAAGGCCGGTAAATCCTTTGTATGAAAGCTGTTTGTTTGTGTGGAAAAAAATTTAAAAAAGAAAGAAAGAAAGAAAGAAAGCTGTTTGTCTGCGGATGTGCTGTGGTGAAGTTGCAGCTGCACAGTGGAAAAGAGCTCATATTCTGTATTCTCTACACAATTCTTTGAATTTTCTATCCCTTTCTCTATTCAGCCTTTGGTTTACCCCTCCCTCCTCCTTCTATTGGTCTCGCCGGTAAAAGCGAGAATTTAAAATCTCACATGGATTCTCCTACTCTCCTACTCCTTCCACAAGCCTACTTCTATTTTCTTGTAATTCACAGCTTTTTGGTACTGATTCCCAAGCATTATGACTTCAAACTAGTACTACGGGGAATCGCACTCTCACCAAACCCACCACACCAAGTAAACGACTTATTGCTACAGTATTCTCTCTTTATCTTTATTCCTCTCTCTCTCTCTCTCTCTCTCAATTACTTTCTCCCCTCGGGATACAAAAAGCTGGTTAGATCAGGACTCTGAATATCCATAGTAACATCGTTCAAATCTTTGAGTGCTGCGAGGTTGCCGGATCATTGAATAACGACAAGAAGACGCCCCCTTTTGCGTCGTTCTTTTGGAAATCGGATTTTGAGTTGAAAAACTATGGTGGGTTTATTTTCAAGATTTACCGTTGGAAGGAATGCCCACCGACGGACGCAAAGCGCCCTTGTAAGATTCTTCTCTCCCTTTGAAGATTTTTGTTGTTGTTTAGTTTGGTAGGTTTTTGAATTTGTGTTATGATCAGACTTCTTTGGACTTGTGACAACTTATGACCGGTGATCCTCCCATTTAGTTTCATTCGTTTTTTATAAACTTTAGAAGGAACGATTTATTGCGTTCGTTTGAGTCTATTGTATTGTATTGAATCCAAAATCCTTCTCTTTCTGTTTTGAAGTCATAGTGTCCGACAAATTACATGTTCTTGAGAGATGCTGGCTAGATGGAGGTTTAGACTATCTTTATGTTTCTGGATTTAGTCATTTACTTGTTTGATAGGCTTAGATGCTTACATGATCTTATTTTGCAATATGCCTTGTCAAAATTCATGCAGGATGAGAGGGACACATTACCTCCAAATTCTGAAGGTGCCGTTGCCCAAAGTGCTGTCACTACCACTTCTCATGGAATTGAGGTAGCGGTAGAGTTCAAGCCTGTTGAACACCCAACTGAGCCTCTTGACAATGATAGACCAATTCAGTGCCCGTTGCCAGAACCTTCAATTATCAATGTAAGATTATCCAATTTCCTTCTTTGTGCCAGACCCTTCCTTCATTTAATAGCATCTTTATGATTTTAGAAGCAGTTCAAGCTATCTAGATTGCGAATTTCATGATTGAGTTGATAAAAGGAACAAGCAATTTTAATGTTTGGTATGGTAACATAAGGTAGGTAATCTGTTGCCCGGCACAGATTTTGTTTTGCAAGCTTTATGAAGCTATCTTTTGGATGCATGATGTTCCGTTATTTATGAGGATATGTTTGTTTGAACATTATTCTTTGGTCATTGTATGCATAAACAAATCTGTTATGGAGATGCAATAATTTTGAAGAGTAGAATATATTATCTTGGCAAGAATGCCTAGTGCTTTGAGTTATTGATAGTTGATAAAATCATTTGATAACAGTTAGTTGCTACCCTCTTTAATTCACCTGTGTTCAAATTTATGACATGGTTTTGTTGGCTCATATCATGTGGAGATAATTTGGGGATTGAAACAAAAGTATGTGGTGCATTTTAATCCCCATTAATGGATAATGGATTGAACCATGCAAGCCAAGAGCTTCAGGTAAATACAAACCATGGTTGAAAAACTATGAATCTGGTCTCCTCATGTATGCTTTTGGGGGGGTTCTTTTTTCTCTTTCCTGTGAACAAATCTTTGGTTTAAGGATTTTGAAATCCAGTTCGTCTTCATCAACCTCAGGATGGAAGAATATGGAAAGAGAGAGCATCCGCAACAATGCATAGAAGATCTGACGTGGCAACAATGAATGATGGAGGAACTCTTGAATCCAATGGCGCTGGGTCAAAGCCGCCACGCACAGCTCAGTCTAATAGAACGATTCTGCCATCTCTCAGTGCCCCAGAACATAATATCTTAAACCTCCTTGAAGAATGTAACGCATCAGGGATATAACCTGGTATTGTTTTTTTTTTAATATGGGATTCTGTTCTCCAAACTTTCATCAACTTGATTGTGTTCCTTTGTCAGTAGCGTTTGTTCTGAATGCCTAATTCGTTTTACTTGGGGCAGTAAAGAGTGGGAGTTATTGATGATTCAAGCCATCATACATTTTTTGTCACAGTTTTTAAGGCCCCCCTGTAATAAATACACCCTATTGCTTTACATTTGTGACATGCAGCATGAAGCTATTCATACAGTCTTAACACATTGCATTATCTCATAACATCTTTGTTACATTTTTTATTTTTCCAAAAGAAAAAAAATTTCACCCGTAAACTAGCTCCTTCCCATAGCGAAGGAAGACTCGTACACATGCGCGCGCGCACCACATACTCTCACTTCGAGGTTAGATCCCACAACATTGTGATTTGCCGCTCAAGCTTGATTCTTGGCCTGTTTTTGTTACTCTTATTATATGTAAAACCAGTTTTTTAGAGTTCTATGACCAATGAAATCATCACTTGGAGTGATTATCAAATGCAGAATTGCTGATCAATATGGAAGAATTGGAAATATTCTATTTGAACAAGGTCTGAATTCTCTGGTTGTCATTATATTTCAGCAGTCAGTCAGTTTTGATCTAACGATTTCTTTTCTTCGAATAAAAGGTTTCATTGTAACAGATCAGGAGCCTTTTTTTTTTGTTTTTTTTGGGGTCATGGCATGGATTTCATTATTTGAGCAATAATAAATTTCATTATTTACATCTAGAAGCAATTTTAAATCTTCTGAATCGATCCTCATCAAAGGTTGCTGCATAATCATGTGGTTGAGAATCTGGGAAATCGGCTTTGCCTTTGATTCTGTGCGTGTGCTGTGTGCATCTTTCTATTGATTTGAAAATTAATTTTTTCTTTTCTTTTGTTTTCTTTGGCTCTTAGAACTTGCAGTACATTGATCTTCACTAAGATGTCACTTCTTTATGGATCACCCAGTGAAGCCTTGCTTGATAGAATAACTTGTATGGAAAAAGAAAATCCAAGTCACATGTATTTTTGTTATCAGTTCTTCAATCAGATTGACACTTGTCTTTCACGTTACAATCCATATCCCATAATTGAGACGGCAACTAATCATCATCGATGGACATGATTCGTTTGAAAAGAAATTGGTTGGTAGAAAAGCATATTATGCAGGGAGCTTCTTTATTTATTTATTTCTTTTTTTGGTATAAATTCGAGAGATAGACATTAACTGACTCAGGTCACAATTGGGATCAAACCCCCAACTACAAGGTCATTGGCATGTTATGCAAGATTTTTTTTTTTTTTATAAAATCATGATGATCTTCCTGAGCAACGATTATGACCAGTAACTTGAACAAGAAAATTTTAAATCCTCATGTTCTATATTTTATTTTAGGTTTTATGATGAATATTAACAAATTTAAGTGGATCGATACAACTAGTATTTTTTTTTGGGGAAATGAAAAAAATATCATTTGAATTACTAAAACCCTAAAATTTCTATTAAAATAACAAAATGACAAATAAGTGATTTGGTAGAAATCTGGAATTTTGAAGTTTGTGTGTTGATAACTTGAATATAAGTAATGACAAATGGAGTATAGCAATTAGCAACTTGCAGATACATAATGACAACTTGGGAAGTTAAATTTGTAAATCTCTATATCTAAGTTGTTAATTCTTATACTTAAGTTTTCAACACCCAAATTTCAAAATCCCAAGTTCATACAAAATCACCTATTTGTCATTTTGCTAATTTAGTAGACATTTTGGGGTTCTTGTATTTCAAATGGTATTTTTTTTTGTGATTTTCCCTTATTGTTTTCTTCATTCGTGTAATGATTATGAAATGTGATGAAAAAATTTTGCCAGCAGGCTTCTAATCAGTCATGAAAATAGCAGCTTGTAGTTACTAACATATTAAGCGAAAAGGCTACCCAAGATACAATTAGTTATGTATTTTGATCATTAGTAACAAGAAATTAGAATATGAAATTGTCGGAACTTTCAAGAACTTGAGCTGTAATTGTGAATTCTCATGTAATAATTGCATTAGATACAGGGTTCATTACAGCCATGATAATATAACTGATATAACAGTAAGGCGGAGGAAGTTGGGTTATTGAAAAAGATGAAACTTCAGTCTCTGGAATTACTGATACATGTAAAAGAAATGGGTATGAACAAAGGTACGAACTTTATTCATACTAATCCCAGGAAAGCAAACCCCAGAGAAGAAACAGACACTGTGACAGAAGGCAGCTCTATACAGGGAATTCACGAGCCTGAAACGGATTCTCTAGAGTAGGATTCACAAGTTGTTTCTTTTCTGGCCCTCGAGAACTTCCATGGTTCATCCATGTCTTCCTCTGCCATCTCCGGTGACCCAATTCGCTGGCATGATTTCCTCGAGCTGTTCCCACCGCCGATACCAACGAAGCCGATGCTAAGAGTAAGAGAACAAGCAGGCATGTGAGTGATGAGGCTCTCACTTGCTGAGCCATTTTTCGCTTTTACAGTGATAAGTTGTTGCTGCCTTTCTTTTTCTTGGGGTGTGGTTTGTTGTTGGGGAAGGAGGAGATGGATTTAATATAAAGTTACAAATAGGAAGATTACTTTGCTTTGCTTTGAAGTCACAGGCTAAATCATTTGATGCACTTGATGTATTAATGGCTTCCCTGAAACCTATTATGGATCTGCTTGGTTTTGCCCTTGGTGGGTTCACTGATTACCACTCATTGTGATTGCTCAAAGTCAGAGTGGACCTTTACACGAAAACATACTTTTATGTTATCATCATAACATCATCCCAAATATTCTCACCTTACCTAATTCTCATAAATATCTTAATATTGACTTTCATTTGTTTATGAGGATAATTCACAGACGCTCTAAAAAAATTGTACTCTCTCTTATCCTAAATATAAGAGCTGGACAAAAAATTTATTTTAATCTTAAATATAAGATCTCAATATATTTTTCCTTCCAATTTATAATTTTTTTCCTCCAAAATATCTTTCTAAGGAAGTTATGGGTGTATTTCAGAGAAATTAACAGACATTTATTATTACAAATAACTAACCTAATTTATTCAACACCAACGAATTAGCTATCTCACCTTTATATGATGGACTGAGGCAAGAAAAGAATTTCCCAGGTGGCATTGTGGGCAAGCAAAGAATCATGAGAAATAAAGATTTGAGGTTTGTTCTGTTAATTCACATGCAAGCTTTACAAACGCAATGCCTCAAATTTAGATAAAGGTGAAAAGAAGATGAAGCAGGTTAAAAAAGTGAAGGCGTACAGGAAATTAACAGGTGACCCTGTTAAAAATTTACCCGTGGGTTGGTCTCTTTCGGGTGAAAATGACCAAATAGTGCACATATTAGTTGAAGAGTGGATCATTTGAAATTAAATAATGATGAAGTTGTGTGAACAGTGAAAAGAGAACTAATTGTGGAATGAATTTGATTTAACTTCATCTATTCTATATATAGGTTTGCTTTTGTTGTTGAATTTATCCTTCCACTTCAGTGTTGAAATTTTACTTAATAAATCTAGGGGAATTCTTATATGTGAGATCCCTTATAAGTGTGGGCACTTGTGTATGTATTTTACAAGTATTGCGTTGGAAGGGAAGGTTATAAGATTCAAAATTTAAATGTTGTTTTTTTTTAAAAAAATAACTTTAATCCTACAATGGAAGGATCGGGTCATTATATTTGATCGGTAAATCTCCTTTATTGGCTCAATTGGCACGAAAAGAACCTTTTTTATATTTTATTAATCATTACTCGCATTACTTTTGATAAAATACCCGGGCATCCATGATTTTAGCTACTCCTATATAATATTTAGGTATTACCAATTCAAATGAAATTTTATCTAAATAGCTTCTTCTTTTTTTTTTTTTTGTAAAATACACATTTAACACCATGTTTCCATATAATATTTAGATATTTTATATACCAGACGAGGTTCATAATAATTCAACTATTCAAGGATCAACAGATCAAGGGTTATTTTTGAAGTATTTAATTTAAATATTGTAGATAAGCATTAATGCATTCTTTTAAATTAAAATTCTTAATATAATTATGACTAAAATTAAATAATGTATCGTGTGGGGGGAAAAATCTGAGAGGGAGCGATTAGGGGAAGTGAAAATAATAAAAAATGAATGGAGATAATATATATATATATATATATATATATGGGCAAAGGAGAAAAAAAACCTATAATCTTTTTTTCTAAATAGCACCCAGTACCACAAACAATTTTTAAAGGTTAAAATGCCCATATTCATTGAAAAGTAGAGCAAAAAGGCCTATGGTCATTTATATAAGGAGCACCCACTACCATAAACAATTTTTAAGGGCTAAAATGATAATGTTCATTGAAAAGCAGAGTAAAAATACTCCAGTTGTTTATTCCAGATAACGTTTGTTAGCCTCTTCATCAATATGTCTTCAGTTGGTGAGTTAGAGTTCAACGTGGCAAGTTGCATGTTAGGTGGGGATGATTAATGGTGAGGTCATGAGGGTAAAAAGAGTTATTGCTGTCATCTACCTTTATTTTGTGATCTTCATTAAAATGGAAAGCTAGCCGCAATAATTGAGGAATAGAAGAGGAGAGATACGAGACTTGCTTAAAGGAAGGAGATGTCTTCCTCATCTTGTTTGATATCAGGAAAGAGCAAAAGAAGCGTGATTTTAATTAGGCAACCAAGAAAGGTTGCGGGGGTTATTACTATCACATGGATTGTTGATTCCACATTTCCATCGGTTTTCTCATTATCTTAATTCTCACTTATGATTTGAACTTTCTTGCTTTTATCTACATCCCATGGCAATTCACCCTTATGCGGATTCACACTTGTTTACCCAATGCTTGCTTGCTCGATTAACCACTCACAGTTTTGTCGCGATTTTCCTTACATCCTATCGCAATTCGCCGTTGCTCGCCATTCGTGATTGCTCACTATTAACCCTTTCTTGCAATTCACTTGTGCTCCTCTGTATTCTGTCAATGTTAAAGCTCTGTCCAAGTTTTATTTTGTTTTTTCCAATTTGCCAAGTCTTTTGTTTTTTTACCCATTTTAAAAACCTGTCAGCTTAACTTCTATGTCAGTAATTTTAATCAAATTTCTAAAAACTCTTGTCAACGTTCATGGAATAAATATGTATTTTTGCTATACTTTTCAATGAACAGGGGGCATTTTAGCCCCTACAAATTGTTTGTGGGGCTGAGTGCTCTTTAATGAAAAGAGTATAGACATTTTTGCTCTATTTTTCAATGAACATAGGCTTTTTAATCCCTAAAAATTATTTGTGGTGATGGGTGCTCTTTAAAAAAAAGATCATAACTATTTTTGTTCATTTGCCCTCTATTTATAGGAGTATATATTAAATTAGGTTGATAATAAATCATGGATTTAGGTTTTTCCTTTAAATATTAAATGCTTTATCAGTCAAAGTCAAACTGTCAAATTACACCTGTGACAGTGACATAAACCGGAATCTTAAATTAGTGAGAGTTTAATTTTATTATTAAATATGTATTTATAGTGTATAATTAAAATATGAAAATGAAAAAAAATATTTAAATATATTTTCAATTTAAATAATTGAAATTAGACCCATTAGAATTCATAATTTATTGTACTACTTAACAAAGAACTATATATAAAATTTAGGTTAAAGTATATTTTTAGTCCTTTAAATTTAGTCGAAATGCTCTTTTAATCTTTTAATTTTAAAAAATGTATTTTTAATCCTTTTAAGTTAACGGCGTTATTTTCAATAATGGAATATAGTGAGCAAAGTTAAAAATAATGATATATTTTTATATTTAAATTATGTGTAAATAGAAAAATAATTAAAATTCTAATGAAGTTTTAAGTTGATATCAACATTAAAGCCTCCATATAAATTATATCAGCATTTTAACTTTATTGAGTCAGCATTTTCTATTAGTAAAGTTAATAGCGTTAACTTAAAGGACTAAAAACACATATTTTAAAGTTAAAGGATTAAAAGATGACTTCGATTAAATTTAAATGACCAAAAGTATCCTTTAGCCTAAAATTTATATATAAAGTCATTGGATATAATTAAATTGAAACAATTAAGATAAGGGTGTGTTTGGTTTGAATGGAGGGGATGGAGGGAAATTGAGAAAGTGTAGAATGTTATCTTATTTAGTTTGGTTAGAGGGGAAAGAATGGAAGAAATGTTTACTGATATATTGTTTGGTTAGGAGGTTTAAAGAGAGATAATAACTAATTTATCATTTTATGTAAGATTATATTTTTTTTAGGGAAAATCTCAAAAAAAGATAAGGGAAATAAAGAAATCCCAATTCAGTACAACGAAATCGAAAAATTCTAAATCAGTCATTTTGAATTTTTTTTTGCGTACTTATGAAAATACTACTGGATTTTTAACAACACGGGTATTTAAATTAACAACATCAGAAGCATTTAGGTATTATATATTTACGCTGTGAGTTATCTGTGCTGATATTAATTGAGATACTCTTGTTGTAAATTAAAATACTAGTGTTGTTAAAAATTCAATGACATTTTCATAATCACACAAAAGAAAGTATAAAAATACTAATTTTGGATTTTCCGATTTCTTTGTACTGAATTGAGATTTCCTTATTTCCCTTATTTTTTTTTTGAGATTTTTCCTTTTTCTTACGTATAAAAATTAGTTTACACCTTAATTTAAATTGCATAATTTATGAAAACAGACTCTCATATCAACTTATTTTTAACATGTATTAAAACTGATATGATAATATATTTTCAAAAATCAAAATAACAAATTTTGAGTTTTAACCACATAGCTTAACTCTGCCAGTGGATTTATTATTTTTGAAGTGACATTATTAAAATTGTTAAAGTTTCTTTCTTTCTTTCTTTTTTACTTTTTGCCAGTGTTCAGTTTTTTTTGTTTTAATTACGATTCAAAAGAATTTTCTTATCTTCCCGTAACTAACATAATGGCTTTCTAAGGATTGATTTTAGCACTCATTATCTAATAGTTTTAGATTTAAGGGACTAATAGATCAAAACAGTGTAAAATTAAAGGACCTTATAAAAAAAGTATAGGGACCTAAATCAAAATAGAATGAAACTATAAAGACTTTTAGATTTATTTTTTCTAAATAGTATATTTTTAATTATAATATTATAATACGTTATGTGGTTGAAGCATATTGCCTTCAAAACTAACTAGTTAATTTATTTAAATAAGCCCAGTTCTACAATATTATAATTTTTTTTTTGGTGTGTGTCAAGATTTACATTTTAATTCAAATAGCATTATTTAGTAAAACTCAATCTCATCCCTTCATGTTAAAAAGTGTATTATAACTAATATATACAATGATTTTTAATATTTTCAGTGAATTCAATTTTTAATTAATGTAGCACAAAAATATGTTTTTTTTAAAAAACACTTTGACAATTTTTATTTATTTTCTTTACATTCTTCCTCACTCACACTATTATGAAGAGCTCTAACTTTTTACTCCTGTGCAATTAGTTTGGTGAGCGAATCTAAAATCCAAGTCTATTAATTGATTTGATCAATGATTGGTTCTTGTCCCTTGGATTTTCATTGATACCAAGTTTCCACACACCTTCATTCCAATATTTTTAGAAACCTATTACTTTTTTTTTTTTTTGCTTTCACAAGATATCCCTAACCCGATAGGTTAAGGATTAATCCTCAGCTCATTGTGAGTTCCTCTATGAGAAGGACAACTGGCCGGAAGATTAGAAACGTACTACTTAGAGGAGCATATTATATACTCATCAAAGAAAATATGCTCACCATCCATCGTCACTATCAAATTAATTTAAAATGGTTCAAATTGAGTCTAATTTTATTATTATATTTTAAATAAATTTTTATTTATAACATGTAAAATAAAAAATAAATAAAATCTTATAACTTTTTTTAAATTAAAAATTTTAAATTCAAACCATCCATATTAAATTTAAATGTTCCAAATCTCATATGAGCATAGAATGGGGACTCTTGATGGCTCACACGATTGTTTGAAACACAAAATGCATCATGGTAAAGGTTGGGCTGGTATAAAATTGAGGAGTCAACTTTTTCCTTCCTTTCCCTACAAAATTTTAAATTAAATGAAAAGAAGTGACTCATTCTTCATTTCCTCTCACCCCTCTTCTCTAACCAAACTAATCTTAAACTGAATACTCCATGTGATTTTGTAAGTGGAAATGTAGAATTGGTAAGCTTAAATAGTGAGTTTGACAATTATAATTGTACATGGGAGAAAAAGAATCTAAATGGGAGCCAGGAGTAAAAGTAATAAATAAAAACTAAACGGAGATGTTATGTAAGTGAGGCCAGGTTCATAATATATCAACCAACAAGGAGTTATTGATGAAGTATTTCTTTTGATATAAGGCCTTTTGGTTATGATTTATGAAAAGTAGCTTATGTGGCTTTTAATAAGTAATTTATAAAAATAAGTAACTTAAAAGAAGTCAATTGTGCTTGGATTGGAAGTAAGAAAAGTGACTTATTGGGAGTAGAAGAAGTTACTTATGCTTGGATTGTGAGTAAAAAAAGTGACTTATGAGAGAGAAAAGAAGTAACTTCTTTTGATAAATTACTTTTTTTTACTTATAAAAAAAATTCATTTTATTCAGAAGCTCATTTTCTTCAGAACCCATACTAAACAGCGTAATTCCATAAATAACTTTTTTTGGCAGCCACCGCCTCCTACTGCTCAAAAACACCCTTACCAAACATGCTCTTACTTTTTGAATCACAGATTGAATTTGACTACTTTTATGCGCAGATTTAACCTTGGGAATTCGTGGCTATAAAATTTAATTTTAATTTTAATTATGATTATAAATTAAGCCTAGAACTGTCAGATGCTCGTAATCATTATAGTTAAACTCCTGAATCAATTTTTGTGAAAATTCGTTATAGCCATAAATTCAGTTAAATTTATGAGTTTAAATACTAATTTTATCATTCTTATATTCTTTGTTTTTACCATGTTTAATGGTTTTATATATAGATTTTATAGAATTTTTTAATTACATATGATAAATTATAAATATTGATGAATTTAATTTTTAGTTATTCATATTTAAAAGATATTTAAATTCAATTATTACCATTTTATATTTTTATTATATACATTTAACATCTATTTATTAATAAAATTAAACCATGTTTTGGTGAGAATGACTTGCCTAATTAAAAGTTATTCTCAAATATCTAAATGGAATATACGGTGTTGACAAAAAAAAAAAAAAACGGAATACACAGTGCTAATATATATCTAAACGGCTGATTAAAAAAAATATCTAAACAGAACACCTGGTGATCAATGTTTTTTGGACCAAGTAGGGCAATTTTTTATAATAAAATGTAGGTCAATGGTAAATATCCATAATTTTTCTATATTGAATTTTGATGTGTGAAAATTTAAATTATAGTAACATTATAAATTTTTGTATCAGAAAACTAAATTGTGGGCTTATAACTTTGCACCTTGTTTGAAATAAAAATGAGTTAAATTATTAAAAATTCATAGACAACGCCACATTATTATTATGCTGAAATAACTATTTTAGTTACGTTTGAAAAAGTTACACGTGATTTATTAGTATTTTAGTACTAAAAACCATATATCTATATATTCTCTCCGTTCCTATTTATAAGATGCAGTTGGCTTTTTTGAAAAATCCTAGAAAAATCTTAAGAAAGTTAATTACATTACTTAATCATATCATATATAATATTTTATTACATAAATATTAGTTCATAAATCAAACAATATAATTTGAAGAAAAATGATAAATTTTAAAGTCTTAAAGTAATGTAATTAGTTTTCTTAAAATTTTCTTAGTATTCACAAAAAAAGTCAATTGGTCTTATAAATAAGAACAGAGGGCGCACACATTAAAGAATCAAAAATACTTTTATAAAATAGAAAATAGAATAAAAAAATTTTGCGCACAAAATAAAATCGTAACATAAAAGATATTAGCTTGGGATCTGGGCTTTTTGTGGGCGTGACAAGCCCATAACCAGAGTAACCGAATATTCAGCCTAAAAACTATGTAGGCTTAATTATTTGCTTCTAATTTCTTTGTCCTCAAGAAAAGACACAAATAAAAGAATCGTATGAATTGAATCCAGACCTCGTACTGCGAGTTCTCTCTATTCCACTCTGAATCGCCATGGCTGCTCTGCAATACCTAGAATCGCTGAGCAACGCGCACTCTGACCTCTCAGATTGGTGTAGTACGCTGGAAGATCTATACCAGAAGAAACTCTGGCACCAGCTCACTCTAAAGCTCGAGCAGTTTATTGCTCTTAATTATTTTCAGGTCGGCTTCTTTTGTTTTTAAAGTGTTTTACTTCCTTATTCTTGGTACCAATGGATGCGTTAGTAAGGGCTGTTCAGATTTTGTTTATGTGGACTAGGGTTTTTGAATTCTGAAGAGTTGCTATGGATTTGTTCCTTCCTTTTTTACCCTAGCGCAATTAAGAAGATATGGTGCTGTATATAGTTTCATGCAGAATTTGTGCCATGAGAATTTGTTTGGAGTCGTCTAATTATTGCAATTGTAGCTATGATAATCCTGTTTGGCCTCCGATAAGGACGTAGGGTGCTTAATTGGAAGTTTTGAATGTGAAATAATACAATTTATAAAAATAGGGTTTTGTTAGAAACTTTGAAGTTTGAACTTCCTGATCTGAACTTCCTTTCAGTAATTTGACTGATTTGGGTCATCTAAAGCAATTAGAGGCCAATTATTTTGTAATAAATATCTTTTTCGTTTTCATGGGGCAAAAAGATTTTTTTTTTCTTAGTTGTACTACCTCTCAATTCAACTACATTCCATCCTAATTGTTCAAATGTATATATACTCATTCTAAAATTGCCTTGTGTATGAAAGCTTGAATCTTGTACCAGGATTTGGGTTTTATTGCAGTTCTGTTTTCTAAGACATTCAAGAGAAGAGATAAATTTATATGCTTGTGAGTGGACGAATTTTATAGCATAAGAACATATTTTCAACCTAAAACATATAAGGCAAGCAATAAAGGATAATGAAAATACAGGAAGTTCCTATTGCTTTGCACAACTAATCTGAAATGTGGCTGATTCGTAAACTTTCATGATGGAGCTGTTGCAATTTGTTTCTTGACAATTTTACTATTGTGATAACTGGTTCAGCAAGTATTTTAATTAGCCAAAAAACATTGAAACCAGAGTTCAGTATGATGTGTAAGAGACTGGAGCTCCTGTCAAAACCACAGACGATTAATATGATCAAGCTTTGCATTTGATTGTGGTTCTGTGTTCTGCTGATTGAATGCATTTTTTTGTGAGGACTGATGTTATACATCACTTGATAAGACCTTATTACAGGGTTAATTTTTTTTTTAAAGCCGTGTGTTTAGATTGGATGTATTCTCTTCCTTTCCTGGATGGCATGTTTTGATCAGGGTATGATTGTTGCAAATCGTTGCACAGTCAGACTCCGTTCCCTATCACTGACCGCTTATTAATTGAAGGCAGTCATATTTGTCTATTTGTCTATGTGGGTTGCTCATTTAGATTATTTTATCCATATTTTAGATTGTCTTTTTTTTGTTAAGAGCCTGAATTTCTTAGAGCTGTGCTAGACATGAGACGAAGTTTGCAATTTCTTCCATTTCTCGCATTCTTTTACTGAAACTGCTGCTAAGATCATATTCCTGTGTTAGAAGTTAGAGTAATTTCCCTTTGTTTTTACATTCGATAAATCTTATTGACTGCTGTGCATATTATTCTGAAGAGTCATGATATAATTTTTGACTAATTGCTCTCACTATAAAATTTCAGAGTGGCGATGGTCTCATACCGTTCTATCACAATTTCATAACAGACTTTGAGACTAAAATCAATCTTCTCAAGCTTGCACATATAGCTGTGACTGTGTCTCGTCGGTATTCTGAAAAGGAGGCTGCTATTAATTATCTTGAAGGAATTATTGAAAAGATTCAAGACACTAAAGAACAGCGCATAGAAGAACCAATTCTTTACATCAAGTTGCAAATTGCGTTATTTAAGCTTGAGCAAGGTGACCAAAAGGAATGCAAGAAACTCCTAGATGATGGAAAGAGTACGCTTGATAGCATGACAGATATTGATCCATCTGTATATGCTAGCTATTACTGGGTGTCATCTCAGTATTATAAATTTCGCCAGGAATTTGCTGAGTTCTACAAAAGTGCTCTTCTCTATCTTGCATATACATCAGTGGAGTCTCTCTCAGACTCATTCAAGCTGGTATGCCTTCAGAATTGTCTCTAATGTTATTTAGTTGCTCAGCCTTTATTAAAACACGTGCATGCATATCTCCATTTTTGTTTGATCTTGGCAAAAGGGGATCAGAGGAACATATGAAAGTTATTTCCTGATGTTGTGACTGTTCAGTATTGAAGTAAAAATTTCATTGTTAAGGAGGTGAATGTTTGATCTATAGAAGTTCTAGCATGGGGTATTGCTGTATTGGAAGCCTAAGTTGTGGCAGGAAATCATCTTGTTTGACAGATTTTGTGTTGTGTTATTTATATGATTGTTCTTGAGTTATTGCTAATGATGTATGTAAAGTTGCTTAATTTGAGCTGATATATTGATGCTTTATTCATCTTTTGAAGATGCTCATGTTCAAGGAAGTAATAACTTAGTGAAATAGTACATATTAGTGAATATTTTAATAAATTTAGACTAATTGGTTATAATATTTCTGAAGGAAGTACCCTGGCAATAATTTAGTCAAAATAAGTATTTTTTTTCCCACTAATCAGTGGGCAAGCCTAAAGGCTTGTAAAGTTACATGCATAATGACACATGTCCGTGGGAAATATTCCCCCGCATATCTTCAAAATAAGTATTATTAAGATGATAGAAACTTTCTGTTATGGAATAAATAATTAGGATTAGATATTATTTAGATATTTCGATTAGATATTATTTGGGATTTATATTAGATATTATTTAGCATTTTGAATAGATATTATTTGAGATTAGATATGAAATATTATTATTTGGTTTTAGTTTTAGATATGATATTATTTGATGTTATTGGGTTATTCGGCTGCCTATCTTATATCTATAAATAGGATAGCCTCACCATGTAATTCAGTTCGGTTTTGTGATTTGATGATTAATGATAATAGTCAGTTGCATATGTTTCTCTGTTTCTATTTACCCTCCGATTCTCTCTGCTATTCTTCTAATCCCCTCTTTTCCCTAAATTCTATTCCAAACCCTAACAACATAGATTTATTTTAATCTATCTATCACTTTCTTCCTTTTTTAATAGAAGAAGTCTCTTGGAGTGAGGATATAATGGGAAGGAGGCAGATAGTAAATACATTATGAAGTGGCGTTTGTGAATGATTAAAACCAAGGCTTGTATCTAATTTACAAGTTTAAATGGGGAGCAATGACTAAGGGGGCATGTTTCTTCATCCTTGTGCGTTAGACTTTAGGATGTGCATCACATGCTGTTTCTCACAGTTAGGTGCTATGGAATTACCATATTGGATTATTACTATTGAGGCCAATGGCTTCTGGAGAATGAAAGAGCACTAAGTTTGAGGGTCTGCATTGTTGCTGTAATTTGGTGGCTATGGTCTGAATGGGATGCAATAGGCTTATCCTGCCACATCTTGGACTCATTTTTTGGCTGCCTCTTGGGTTTCAGTATATGTCCTTTCCATGGAGCTTCCTTTGTGGATTTACAAAGATATTCGGAAGCTATTTTGAACTAATTGTTTATCTATTCTGGTTTTGAATTTTTCCTTGTTCTCCATTGATGTGTTATTTTCTTGTCATTAAATTTGTTTTGTATAAAAGAAGTTGTGCTGTGGTAATTAGTTGGCAAAATGTCGTAGTAGTAATAATAATAATGTTTTTGCACATGATGTTTTGTTTTATTTTTGTAATAATCATAACATTGTAGTGATAATTTTTTTAGTTTAGAATTGCTTTATGTTTTCTTCATGGGTAAACTATGAAGATGTCTTATTTGGTGTCCGAAGAAACATTGATTATGTTGTATTCAGTAAATTGTTAAATGGAAAGTGTTAGGACCACTTTGAGCAACCTAGGAAAATACGTGATAAGGGGAAGTGGGGAAGACACTTTTTGTTGGTCAAAACTCTGACTTGCCAATTTGGAGAAAGTAGAGAAGTAGGATGGTTATAGGGCTGCTGTAGTCAAAGGCTATGAGAAGGTTATTTCCACTCTTTTTCCTTGCTTGCATCTATTTTTGGTTGTTGATAGTATAATTTAGGTCATAACAAAAAGCCGTTCTTTATTTTCATAATTAAGTGGTTCTTGTTGCACTTACCTCAATAAGAAAACGTGGAGAGAGAGGTCCTTATTAGTTTTTAGTTCATTCGTTTTAGTTGATCTATCATATTATTTTATTTTCTGTTTTTTCGTGATTTGTTAGGATTTGGCATTTGATTTGTCCCTTTCTGCTCTTCTGGGAGATAACATCTACAACTTTGGGGAACTTCTCGCTCATCCTATTGTAAGTATATTTACCCAAATTTTCTGAGTGACAATACTCAGAAATTTTTTACTTTGCCGGTACGTGACATGTTTATTCTGTTGTACCTTTTGCAGATCAATAGTCTTCTGGGGACAAAGGTGGAGTGGCTCTACTACATCCTTCAGGCATTCAATTCTGGTGATTTGGTTCGCTATCAAGAACTATGTCGGGTCCATAATGCTGCCTTAAGTGCTCAGCCAGCACTAGTTCAGAATGAGCGGAAGTTGTTGGAAAAAATCAACATTCTCTGTCTGATGGAGATTATATTCAGGTACGGATATTGCATGCCCCAATTGGATCGTTGTTTATGAAAATGTGGATAGTTTATTACATGTCACTTGGGCTAATTGTAAATACTTGCAGACGACCCCCTGATGCCCGAACTATTCCTTTGAGAGTTATTGCTGATCGCACAAAACTCTCTGTTGAGGATGTGGAGCATCTCCTCATGAAGAGCCTTTCTGTACGTCCTTCTTAGAACTCAAAGTTAAAAAAAAAAAAACAACGCATCTAGGTACTCTTATGCTAATTAATTAATAACAAACATCTATATATGTTCATTAACAAAGTGCCGTCTACCAAATATTACTTACATCCTAGTTTATACGTTTTAAAAAATTTCACTGCTCATGAGTTAGCACCTCGTGCAGAAGCTGGCCTGTTCAATCCTATGTGATAATAGCTGGAGTATTTGCAGGTTCATCTGATCGAGGGTATAATTGATCAAGTAGAAGGCACAGTTCATATTACCTCGGTGCAGCCAAGAGTTCTTGGAATTGCACAGGTCAAATCCATTCGGGACCGACTGAACAACTGGCAGAGTAAAGTGCATGCTACGTTGCTATCCATCGAGGCAGAAACACCTGATCTAATTGGGTCTTGATGGATTGTTTGGATTTGCTTTATGTCCGTTGTAACAATTTAAGCTGGAGGGAACACATCCTAGGGCGGCAAAAAATGATGAAGACTCAGATGAAATGGACAATAGAGCCAACTTTTTTTATCTTTTGTTTGGTGCTGCCTGCTGCTCGTGGAGAACACACTTCCTAGAAGCAGTAGCCTTTTGTTCTTGGGCTTAGGAAGTGTTGATTCTTTGGTTGCATGCTTAGAGACAGTGAAATCAAAATTTGAAACGGGCTTTTCTTTATTTATGCTTTAGAGTGGTTAATTTATAGACTATGTATCCGGAATTTTCCTTGGATGCAACTAGATTTGTTCACTTTCTTAAGTGCATTTTACTTGCGCGGAGCAATTATTACTGTCGTCGCTTTAATGAGTATGATGACATCCTTGGTTTGGGATGGGAATTCTGAATAACCTCAGCTCATTCGAAAAGGTCGGTGAAAATCATATTAATTTGGTTTACTAGTAAAAGTTTCATTCATTAGGGTCAATGGGATATATGGCAGTGTTTAGTTGTATCATTACATGATACCTAAATTATGCGCATGTTTGAAAATTAATCATGACAAATTTCAATATAGTAATGTAACATCGAGAATGATTTCTGTTTGGATTAAATGTGGTAAAAGTAGTTTTTATTTTAAAGTTAAGATGCACTTAGGAAAACTGTTTGCCCTAAAGTAATGTATGGTACAATTTCCATCTTGAAATAATTTGAATGGTGTAATTTCATCTGATCTAATGTGATCGTTATTTTGACTGTTAACGTGATGACTTGGCCGTTTGATCAAAAAAGACCTAACTTGGTATATCATAAGCACGTGACAAGGTATATTTGGTGGTCTCTCAATTGACTCCTTTGGGTTCCTCTTCTCTACTCATTATTCCCTTTTACAATTAGATGTTCGATTGTTGAATCGACCTCAAGTTCAACGGTAGACAAAGGGTTGCAATGGTTAGGCAAGTTTGAATTGAGACAGAGTTTGAAAAGATATTTTGAGGGGTAAAGATCCAGAATCTATGAGAAGGGCAAAACCGGCGTTTGTTTAGCATACAAAGAATTATTGAAATCTGTAAAAGAAGATAGGGTTTTTGGAATTTGGAGAAAAAGGAAGAACTTTGGGAATGATTACCTAACCAATGTGTATGATGCAACACTGTCTTATAATTGATAGTCTCTTTCGCCTACTCTGTCATATCTTTTTGATCTACTATTTCATCGCTGCACCTTCACAAGTCGCCAGTAGCAGACTTGCAACATCTTAAGAAGCAGATTGTCGGGACACCTTCTCAATCTGCTCCTTCTCTCACTACTTTTGTGGCACCCTTTGTCGTGGCACTTTCAATCTCAACCATCTTACGTTATGAAGTTTTAGTGTTCTTGGATCTCTCACTTAAGTTAATGAGGCGTTGTTCATCTTCTCCGATCTCATATCAGGAGGGGGAAAAGTAAAAAGCCTACCTTTTTTTTACATACCTTTGTATCTTTCTTTGGTTATTTTTTTGATATGATAAAATTTTATTAAATGATGGCTAAAAATTGGTAGTATTAGTTTTTTTTTTTTAAAAAAATTGATATAATCCTTTTATATTTCTGATGGTGAAAAATTATATTATATTTTCATTAAATAAATAAAGATCTTAACAATATTAACTTTTATTCAATTTCCAGTTATTACTGTTGGTCTAATTTTTTCTGCCAATATATATGTGTGTGTTATTGTTAATGTGAGCTCTTTGTTTTTTTACATTATCATTGTTTGACATGTTTATTTCATCCATCAAGTCCGATTTTTTTGAGTCAATTGTTGCTGAGTCATCACGGTTAACGGTTAAAGTAACGATTCTGTTATATTAGATAAAATTGCACTATTTTAATTATTTCAGGGTGTGAATTTTACTAAAAATACTTTAGGGCATTAGGTACCCCAAAAAAATATTTTAGGGTGCTGAGCACACCTTAACCCTTTATAATCAGTTAAACTTAAAGTTAGTGAAAATTAGTTAGTATAATGTGATGTGATTTATACATGGATTGTTTTAAAATTTAGCCTTTAACTATTCATGCCACATCAAGTTCTCTCTCCTTTGATATTTCTCATGAGAGTAGTGACAGTTTCCTTTTTCAACGTGATTCATTGCAGATAAAACGTTGTTTGATGTTATTTACGTGTCTTTAGAGGTTAATCCCTGTTAAGCTGGCCATAATGAATTGTTCTTATGGAATCATTTTCACAATTGGAACTATTGAAATAACAGCTGAACAATAGAAATAATCTACAAAAGACAATGAAAATATGGTCCTAGTCGTACCCATGGAAACCATCCTTAAGAGTTTTTCCACTGCACAATATTAGACTAAAGGTGACACTTCCTAAGATTAAATGAACCATTCTTGACATAGGACATGGTGAGATAACAACATAAATGAAATAGTAAGCTCAATAGTGAGTAGATGAGAAAAAAGGTAAGCATAACTTGGAAGATAAGAATGTAATAAATATTGGATAATGTTGACAATAGGATAAAGTTGTCAATTAATAGGATAAGGGTGACAATTTATCCGGATAAGAATGCCAAGTCAAATGTGCAAATATAAGATTACATCATCAATGACTTAAATCAGAAGAAATGTGGTGATAAGCCTTTCTTTGCTCATATGAGAAGAAAATAAGTGATTAGACTTCCTTTGCTTGGACAAAAAAAATGTTTTATTTTCCTTTGACATACATAACAATTACAACATGAACTTGTGTAACGGAATTCTTCCTTAGTAAGAGATATCTATTCCTTTGATGTAAGTGAGTCCATTTTGAAAATTCCCATCTCACTAACAAAACTAAACACTTGAATTGCGATGGCAATGCCTCTCGTTGTATCACTATCAAAGATGGTTTGAAGACAGTAGTCTCATGACCCCAAATGACACCAACAATCCTTCAGACACATTCTGAAAAGTTCAATATTCTACTTCCCTTCCATACCAATTGCACCAAGATGGATTTTTGTAGCTCTTACATGGCTCTGCATCAGAGAAAAGTTTGGCCCCCTATTATCTGTAAAAAATTCCTTCAGTCAAGAAAATTTCTCTACCTCCACCGGTGTCTCAATTAAACTGTTCAAGGCTAGGCCAACATTTTTCTCAAAAGGAAGCACAATAGGGATTTGTTCTGCAATACTTTGATCTGCTTTCGAATGCTTCTTTCATCCTCTGTTCTCTTCACGCCATCCTCCATTGGGTCCATAGCTCTGAGCTACTCTTGGATAGATAACATTCTTTAGAAATTATCAGTGTAAACAAAAATTCATATTTCGCCTTAATGGGTCCTTGTTGCAGGCTTTTTTTCTAGTGTCAGAACCACAGTAGAGGATTTCTCTTTCTTCAGGAATATTACGAGTTCTTGTGTATTTTCATCTTCCTTTTTAACTT
>JBAGKO010000004.1:12071947-12090500 GCA_037177275.1 Acacia concinna | reverse complement strand
CAACGCTACAAAATGAAAGATATCTCGTATTATGCGTGATTTTTGAAGCAGTTTATGTACAAACCGCTATAAATGTCATGACGATTGGACTTTTGTAGCCGTTTTTTGCAAAAACCACTACAAATTTCACCGCCACAAATGTCGTGCCAGCTTCGCGCCACATGGCGCAAGTTTTTGTAGCGGTTTTTAACTAAAACCGCTACAAATATTTACCATACAACAAATTTGTAGCGGTTTGTGTTGAAATCGCTACAAATGTTGCATTTTGTAGCGGTTTTACTTAACCGCTACAAATAAATCGCTACAAAAGACCCTTTTTTTGTAGTAATTTTATGTGGTTTAATATTTCTCTACACAGGCTGTTCTCCGTGATGCTCTTGACAAGTTTCTGCCAGAATATGTTCATATTACATGTAATGGGAGAGTTTGAGGTAATATTTCATGCTCATTTATTTCTGTTAACAGTTGTTATTAATAATAGATACTTGAAACTTCATTCATGCAAAGAACAAAATGAGAGTTGTTTCTTCTAGGATTTTGAAAAGCTTTGATGAACCTTATGTCCTAGCTTTTCTGTTGCAGTTGCTGTGACACAGCTTTTTTGGAGACCTAGGGGTTTATTGGTGGATCAGTTTGATTCCCAGGAAGATCTTATCAATGCATTTTTTACTTCGTCCTTTGCTCTAGGGTGAATTATTAGTAACATATTGTTTTACCTTGGTTTGCAAGCTATTTTAGCACTCACATTTTATAGTATTGAGAAAACTTAAAGTGAGTTATCCTAATGCAGGTATCTTGCACCAAGACCAGCAACAATGTTTAGAAACCGACTATGCAAGGATGGTGGTTTAATGTTGTTTAAACCACCAACATCTGCTGTACAAACGGTATATAAGATTTTCCTGAGTTGATGCCCTTGCGAGGCCATAAATTAATTCCTTTTTCCCCCTAATTTTAAGCTAAGGAGGTCTTTCCTCTGTTGCATTTTTTCTAGTGAGAAGATCTATTGGGTTCAACTGCTAAAAATTTCATGTTGGTTGCATGTGTGGTATTGGGTACTTTTACTGCTCACTTGGCCAATTTGTGTGAATGAGGGTGTAAAATGGGACAATGAATGAATAATTTTTCTATAAAAAATCTCTTAAATGCATAATTTTCATGGGATAACTTCTATAAAAAAACCCCTTTTTTGCCCTTTTTATCTTGTTTTTCTATTAGAATTCCACATCCCATTTTAATGTATTCACGGAGGGGACAAGTGGCAAAAAGGATGTGTTGTCAGTTATTGTTTTGAATTAGAATTAGAAGGTAGTTTTATAACATGTATTGCATTTGTGTAAGTTATTATGTTTTATCCTTATCCTTATCAGATGGTTACTAGGATTCTAGAATTATATATATATGTATTGTAACATTTTATGGGATATGTGAGAAAAGTATTACCAGAGTTTTTATTGGATTAGAGTTGCAGTATTCTGGCTCTAATATGGTGTTCTACTTATTTTGAATCCAAATCCTATCAACTATCCTTTAAGCAGTACCAAAGATAGATAATTTGAGTAATATAATATTGATCGACATTACACTCATGTTGTAGTTCATAATAGAACTTAACAGTGTCTTGGTTACAGTTAGGAATAAGCACACTTGGCAGGATACCATACAACAGAATAGGACATGCTTTTCACCATTATATATATTTTGTTATGCAAGCAACAACCTACAATACTCAAGAAAAATATAGTTAAAAAACAAGCAGACACAACGATGTTGAATCAAATACAATGTTATTGCATGGACCCACAGGTCTCTCTGTATTGCTTCCAAGTATCATTTGTAAGATGATTTACTTTTCTGAAGTCTAACGACAAGCCACAATATATCGATGATCCATTTGTCAAGAGTCCAAACCCAATTATCCCCAAAAATTTGATCTATATATTAGATTAGCCTACAAAAATAGCAAACTGCTGGTACCTTGTATCGTGAAGGAAGGCTCCTCATGAGTTTCACCCGTAAGCAAAGACCTATGATAGTTGCCATGCTACAATGTTCAACTGTAGGAGTAAACGTAACCCTGATGAAAAGTGTCAGAGTCAAATATGACAAGGACGTTTTGACTTGCATAACTAAAGCCCCCCACTCAAAAAAAAAAAAAAAAAATCAAAAGAGAGGGAGGGGGAACAAACAGTTCATTACCTGACATAACTATGTTGATCATCAACTTCAATCGCATCTTCAGTTATTACTTTGAGCTCCTCCAAGGAGTATGGATGCTCTGGGTCTTTAATATCTCTTATATGATTTAAGAATGTTAAGCAATCTAAAATAAAAATTGACTGACTTCTAAATTCTGATGCTTCAAATTCAAATAACGCACATAAACAGAAGCACAAAAAACATGTACATAAATTGATGTTTGAAAAGGATATCAAAAATTTCTTGTTGGTCAATCGGTTCCGCAGCATCATCATCAGTGTAGGAGGGTGTGGTGCGAGCTCGACGCTCTTTCTTTTCATAGATGATAGGATTAGCATTTATTAAGCCAGACACCATTTTTCTGGCTGATGTCTCTGCTTCGGCTTCAAATTTCACGGATATATGAAGGGATCCTGTAGAATGGTGTTGGAAAATTCACAAATTAAGGCAACAAATGAGAGGGAAATTCTTTTTGTATAGTAAGAGAGGAATGCAAGAGGCTGCAGACTGTGAAGCCCAATTAGATTGATGAGAAAATTACAAAATGACCAAATAGAACCGTGAAATGGCAAATATTAAGAAAACCAAACCGGTGATTCTCAATTTAATGGATAGCAATAATCCATGATCATAAATAAGGGCAATATTCATTCACACTACAAAATCTTCATCAAAATCCATAATCATATAAATAAGTTGTACAAATTAACACGAAATGAAACTCAACAGGCAACATCAGATCACTGACAAATTAACAAGACAACAAATTAAAGCCATGTCCCAAAACAGAAGAATCACAACTGGCAATACCTAATCGCTTTGCACCCAAAGTCCCATAAAACCCCAAAAGTGAAAAATGGACTGCTCAATGCATAAATGATAATGGGTTCGCAACTAGACAGAAAATCATGTACATGTATATGTAGCGGTTAATAAAATATACATAAGAAACTATCAACTGCATGAAACTCAGCCCGGCGATAGCAAAAGGGCAACTGGCCAACTAACTACTTCTGGACACCATATTTCCAGATTCAAAGTTAAAAAGAGAACATACGAAATTACCAATATCCATTACATGAGAAAAAAACAATAAGAGCAACAACTCTAAATTACAGGATAACAAATACTATCGAGTCTGTTTCAGCAAATAAGCAATAACAGCAAGGCATCAGGTCAGAACTCAACTGGAGATGACGGTGGGGGATTCAACGACGGTAGATAGATGGAGTTTCAGCCACCGTGGTATATCAACCAGGACGAGGTAAACGACGAAATCTATGAAAGAAGAAGAGAGGAATCAAAGAACTGACCAGGGATGAAGGAAGCCGACGAAAGATGCCGCTGGAGGGCGATGGAGCTGTCTCCGATGGATAGACGGTGAGTACGGGAAGATTTCCGAAGGATCACGGCTCGGGCGTCGATTTTATATGTTAGGGTTCAATTAAGGGAAAATTGGAATTTGGTTTAAGAAAATTATATGATTATACAGTACCACGTAATTGCCTATTGCCTAATTATTAAAAGAGTTAATATTAGTATTGGCTGTGTGGCTGTAATTTATTAGAAGTGACTTATTCTTATAAGCGACTTGTGATAAAGGATTTATACAAATAAATAATTTATGATAAGTTAGTTGTATTTAAATTAGAATAGAAAAAGTGACTTATTGAAAACAAAATAAATTAGTTATATTTGAATTGAGAGAAAAAAATTATGAATGATGAATGAGGGAGGTTCAGGTGTCTCTGTTCTCTCTCCAATAGTTATATTAGAATCCAATGCTAGCTTTAAAAGTAACTTTGGTCCACTTATGATTTGTAGCCACTTTTTGACTTCTATAGCTTACAGTGTACAAATTCATCCAGACACCATAAAAACATAAAGAATTTATTTTTATTCGCTAAATTCTAAAAACACTCCAATCCGCTTCAACCAAACAAGCACTTAGTCATTCCTTAATTTGTTTTTGATCTCTAAAGTTCAAAATTTATAATTTTGGTTCTTTAAGTTTATTTGGCCTTAAACAATTAGTCTCTATAGGTTATTAAATTTGCGTTGGTTAAGTTTGTAATGACCGGACAAGTTGAGATGGCAAAATAAATGTGTCACTGACATAGACAAGTAAAAAAAGAGGAAAAAAAAGATAAGTTCAAACAAAACACATCAAGTATAATCCAATTTTGCCCTTAACGTTCAACCTAAAGGCAACGACGACCTCTTCAATGATGTCGACCAAGATGGAAAAGTCAAGCACATCATGATTTCTAAGTAGAACCCCAAGAGTTACCTTCTTAAGAGCTTCAATGGCAAATGTTGTAAGTGTTCATATTTAACCTCTGATGGATATTATGAAGATAGAAGCTCAAGAAAATAACCATTCCATCAACATCCCAGCTTCCTCAGCGATTTAGACCTCTGTCAAATCCCTTTTTTTTTTTTTCACTTATTGATTTTTTGGATTTAGGATTTAGGAGAGTTGATTGCTAATGGAAGTAGGGTTTTTATCTTTCTTCAACAGAGGCTTTCTTATTCTTCATTTTTTAAGTCTGACGAAAGCATGGCAATTTGTTGGTATGAGCTTGCAACTCAATGAATGTATTTGTGATTGTACCTTTTAGCCTTCACTCTCTAGATCTAATTTTCCTTCCCCATATCTGTTTGGTTCCTTCTTTTACTTATTTTCTTTTGAAATAATTTAGTTGATTTGGTTTTTGTTGAATTTTTTTGGAGTGGAAATGGGATTTTATCAATGAACAATTATGTACAAGTGGTGAAGCAAATTTAATACATAATCAACCTAAGTGTAATAAGTTCAGAAGGGGGCATTTTCTCATAGAAGTCTCTTACATGCTTAGTGTACTCACTGAGAGAAAAAACTTTACTAACCAGGCTAAAGTATTCTTACAAATATCGTTGGTGGTTCTTATTGAATTTAACAAGACTTTTTAGAATAAATTTTTGGGTTGTTTAAGGAAGAAGAGAAGGGATCTGTGGTTGTGAGTGTGATTTTTGTCAAGGAAGAAGAGAATGGATATATACTTTAGCCTCTGATTTTTGTCAAGGAAGAAGACAAGAATATGCATAAAGGAGAAGCTCTTCTTGTTTTCAATTGAGGGGGTACTATAGACTTTTGCCGCTAGTTTTATTTGATTCATGGGTTGACACAGTAATTTTGACACCTCAACTTTGCCCAATTAGTACAAACTTAACGGTTTCATACGTAGGCAACCTTAACACTGTTAACTCTATAGGGACTAGTTGTTTGAGATAGAGTAAACTTGAGGGATTAAAAACATGCATTTCAAATTTCATAGACAAAACCAAAATCAAGATAAACTATAAGGACTAATAATGGTGTTAACCCATTTAGAATTTTCACAAATATAATAGTGGTGTTATTGTGATTCTAAGACTGTACAAAATATAATAGAAATCTTCAATTGGGTCGAAATTTTTTAATTAGATCCTCCTATTTTCTATTGTTAGTATTAATTGTATAGAGGGGTTGCCAAGTCCATTTCATACAAATTTTAATTGCTCCATTAATTTCTAAATATAAGTTAGAGTTGATTTTTTTAAAGAGCTTAAAAAAAGAGTTAAAGTACAATCTACCCCTTAACGTTTTCTCTAAGTTGTAATTTTAGTTCTAACATTTTTTTTGGGGCCTAATTTCAGTTCCAACATTATTTAATTATTCCAATTTGCATCCTCTTTAATAGAATATGAATGTTGATCATTTAAGAAAGAAGTTTGACAAAAATTTTGCCATGTGTGAGGTGAGGTGGATCAAAATGCACTTATATGGCAGCTAAGTAATAAAAGCAATTTAATTTATTTTTCAAAAACATGTGCTGCCCCCCAAAATTTTGCCCCAAATTATTTTCCCTCTACCCTAACTATTTCGATGGAGTGAGAAACCATCAAAAATAGAGTAAGAGATCGAGAAAGAGGAGACCATCAACAGTAGAGTAAGAGATCGAGCCAGAGATCAAAGCTTAGATCACTGGAGTATAAGCTAATAGATTCCCTACCAAAAAAACTTACCTACCAGTGCATGAAGCGTATTGTAAGAGAGAGGAGCAGCAAAATGGAACTTTAAGAGTGAGAATCAAGGAAGCATGTGATTGTACAAGGGAAAGCGAATAATGAGTAAAAGGTGGGTACAAAGATTCCCTAACACTTGCACATTATGTCTACTCCAAAGATTAATAAATTGACATAGGCCTTTTGTCTTTTGCTATTGTCGTTGCTATTGCAATATTTATGTTTATACATGTAGTGAGAGATGGGAAGAGGTGGGTTCAATGAACATGTATCTTTAGTTGTTGAGGGAAATAAAGTGCCGAATTATAATGACCAAAAAACCCTAGAAGCAATGTTGAATGAGTTTGAACAGAGGATGATGACAACATTAAGAGCCTGAGTGAGAATGTATAATGTGATTACGTTGAAGGGTATATTGAGTGTGAAAATATTGGTGAGGGAGAGGATGGTGAATATAGTGAAGATGGTGGTCCATTTGAGGATGAAGAAGAAGGTTATTCAAGTGAACATGAAGATGATGATGGTTCTAATGAGGACATTAAAGAGGAAGAGGATAGGTTGGGACTAAAAGGTGGGCATATAGGGAAGTTAGAAGGCCTAGAATATATTATGGGCCAGATAGGAAACCTTTCTTTATGCTTGATGAAAATTTTGGATCCAAACAAGAAGTAGTTGAGACCATTGACAATTATGCAATAATGAATAATGTTAACCTAAAGTTGATAAAAAAAATGAGGGGAAGAGAGTGTCGGCCAAGTGTGAGAAGGGTTGCCTATATTACATATATGCGTCTATGGATGGAAGAGAGCCAAGTTTGAAGATGAAGTCATTACATGAAGAACATCAATGCCTTAGGGTGTATAAAAATTCAAGGGCAATAGCTCGGTGGGTTGCAAAGTATTTAATGAACAAGGTGCAAGAGAGGCCTTACTACAAGGTAAACAATATGAAGAAAGATTTAGAGGATGACTTGAAGTTGGTAGTTAATATTCACAAGTGTAGGGCTAAAAAGATAATTGTAGAGGAGTTAAAAGATAGAGCTATAAGGATGAGTTTTCATGCCTTGAAGCTTATTGCAATGAACTAAGAGCTTCAAATCCTAGATTGGATGTATGTGTTGAGGTTAGTTGGGATGCATTTGATTAAGGGAGGAGAGTTTTTAGTAAGATGTATCTGTGTTTCAATGTATTCATGGTATGTTTTTTGTGTGGTTATAATTGGTAAGTGTAATATCTCGTTTTAAAACCAATGTTTGATTAACTTAATAACTTCTTTAGGTTTGATGAAGAACTAGATGTAGACCTTTGATTGGTCTAAACATGACATTCTTGAAAGGGAATCCAAAAGGTATTTTACTAATCGCGGTGGCACTTGATGCAGTTGATTATTTATTCCCAATAGCTTTTGGACTTACCTAGTAAGAGAACAGACACGATTGGACATGGTTCCTACAATGGCTACAAGAGAGCTTAGCATTGGGAGATGGATTAAGTGTTCCTTTAATGTTGGACATGTAAAAGGTTTGACATTAAATTCATTGTACAATTTTATCTTGATATATTGATATTGAGCTTATGCACATGATCTTTGTATATGTATGCAAGGACTTCAATTTGTAATGCCCGATGTGTTGCCACATGCAAAACATCGTTTTGTGCTAAGCATATTTATGTCGATTGGAGTAAGCAATTGAGAGGTTTTGAAGTGAAGAAAAAGTTTTTCATGTGTGCTTGGAGTATGTATGAGGCGCAATTTATAGACAACCTCACAGCTCATAGATAGATGAGTGAAAAAGCAGCAAAGAGTTTGGTTACATATCCTCCACAAATATAGGTTCGAGCTTACTTTTCTTCTAGATGAAAGTTGTGGATAGAATTTAAGTGAAGGTTTGAATGAATGGATAGATGAAAATAGGTACTTTCCGGTCATTCGAATGTTTGAAGGCATACGTTTGAAAATTATGATAAAGTGGGCCGACAACGATAGGAAAGATGTGAGATGGCCTGAAGATTATAGCCCTAAGTGTATAGAATTGTTTGAGACAAATAAATTCTTAACTGTTGGATGTAGGGTGTATTTCAATGGCAATCAAGGCTTTGAAGTAACTGAAGGTGAAGATTGACACATTGTATTATTGTCATCTCAGGTTTGTACATGTCGAGCATGTGATTTGACAAGGATATCATGCCAACATGCTATGTGTGCGATGTGCCATGCTAAAATAGACCCGTTGACACATATCTCCTACTACCACAAGAGTTCTTATGTTGATTTTTATAGACATAAGCTTCAACTAATCCATAGGAGGTCTTTCTGGCAATCCATTTCCTTCCAATCAATGGAACCTTCTCCAATTATTAAACATTATAGGAGACCAAAGAAGAAACATGTGAGGACTAAAGAGGCATCCCAAAGGAGAAACATGTCTCAGGTTACATCAATATTTGGAAGTTTCTTCTTAGGGAACATAAAAGTTGCCCTACTTGAACCAACAACAAAAATGTAGAATTGCAATCAACCTAATCACAACAAGTCTACTTGCTATAAGGTAAAAAAACCCAACTTTGCTTCATTTGATGTGTATAATTATTGACATGTTTTTTATATGTTTAGGCACCATCTACAACAACAAAGAGAGTGGAAACTAGAGCAAGAAAGAAGAAAAATGTAGAGACAAGTGAGTCGCAGCCAATAACGAGTAACTCACAACCAACTGTTACTCAAGAGTTAGAACCAACTTTAACTCAAGAAGCACAACCTCTTGTAGTGCACAATCACAACCGTCAAAGACTTTAAGAAATGCCACAATCACAAACGCCAAAAACTTTAAGAAATGCAACAAACACAACTGCCAAAGACTTTAAGAAATAATCAAGTTTACAAGAGGATATCACAATCTGGTTATGATATATTTTTTTGATGAGTACGCAGGCAAGACTATCCTTGATATAAGTTACCACTACTATTAATTTGCATTTGTTCTCGTTCGTTATTTAACGATAATATTAACTTTTTTTTTTATAATTGTTGTAGCTAGGGATGCCTAATGAATCAATGATCAATAAGGGACCTCTTTAGATATTATGGAGCATGTGTCAGACACAGAAAATAAGTTTCCAATCCTAAATGAGCTAGAAATTTGCAGAACTACTCAAACTTCAAATTGCACAAATGTAGGATGTAGAAAGATTTCATTTACCACACATGGAAGACATGTGGCTAAGCCTACTAATCTCCTATACAAACCACTAGGACTTATGTGGAACCAATATGTACAACCTCTAAATTAGAAGCTGCCAGTATTCATATCCTCTCACATTTAGGAAGAAGGCAATAGAGACCCACAATGTCATGTAGTTAACTTTATGTTTGAACTCTTTATGGTCATTTTATGTTAATTGTAGACATTGAAACTCCTTGTGTTAATTTTAGAGACTGGATATATTTACTTCAAATATTGAAACTCCTTGTGTTAATTTTAGAGATTGAATATATTTTATGGTCATTTTATGTTAATTGTAAACATTAAGCAAGCTTGTTCTTTTTTTTTTTTAACACTCCTTAACCAAGCTTGTTCTGTAGGTAAGCAAAAAAATATAATAATGGTAAGTCAATTTGCCTTGAACAACTTTTTCATATTGCAGACAAAAGTTATAACTAAGACCACTATAATAATGGAAGGAAATTACTTGAAGGCCAAGGATAAGATGAATATATAATTGTTAGGGAAAAAAATCCTTCCCCTTCATAAGAAATAACTTAACATACCCCTATACCTGTTATAAAAAATTGACATGAACCTCTATTGAAACAAAATAACAAGTCACAACTAAATCTAGTTTCGTACCCTAAACTCCTAAAGAATAAGATATTTTATGTTCATGTAAAATGTTGTTCGATATTTATGTACATCATATTAACAACCATATAATTCATTTATTATGAATTTTTATTATATTAACAAAGAACGTAAAAAAATTATAAATTAAATACACTTGTGATTGTATAAAATAAACACATTAAAATTTAAACAAATTGTTAATAGTTAATTCCAGAGTTTGTCATTCAAATGGCAAGAGAATAGTTTGCCCACAAAGAGGAAAACATTATACCTATTTAGTTAAGTGGTGAAATTATGATTGAACCCAAAAAAGTACTTATAAGTCATGATTGTCTTGTTTGGGTAATTTTTAAAAAATCCGATAAATCATGATTTGACTCTTATACCGTGATTTGAGGATAAGTGATAGTAGGGTTATTTATGCGTTTGAAAAATCCCGATTAAACTTCGTCAACCAAAATTTGTCCGATTACTCTCCTTAATCTTTTCTAAATTTATCTTTTCAAGATTCTTGGTAACAAATTTTCCTAATTTTTTTCAACAACTCACTATAATTTAAAGCCTTAGATCTTCCTCCTCTCATTACTCATTCACTAGTATTTTCTCCTCTTATTACTCACTTACTAGTATTTCCTCCTCTCATCCGTTTGTTAATCTAATTTATGTATGCTTTTTGAACTCTATTCCCTAGTAAATTTATTATGCAAGTTTGAATTTCATAACATATGTACTTATTATTATGTAAATTATTTACTTTAGTTTTGTTATTACTCTTCTCTTTTGTATTATTATTTTTTAACTTAAAGTTGCTGTGATATTTTGATATTTAGCCTTCTTCTTTCCTTGTTAATAGAATGAATTATGAACTATGGCTTGTTTTTATTTAAATTTTAAATTATGAATCTATCTTACTTATGTTATTATTATGTTCTTTACTTATTATTATTTTTTGTTACATGAGGTCAGGATCGAACTCGGATTGGGTGCCACATAGGGTACTAACAATACCACACGGCCTAGAGGCCGTTGGTTAACTTTAAGTTATTGTGATATTTTGATATTTGGAATTTGGCTTCTTTTTCCCCCTTATTAATGAATCAGACTATTTTGATTGATTGCTATTGAAAACTATTAAATTTTTTTTTATACACAATAGAAATCATCTCCTTATTTTATAATAGAAATATTCATAAAGTTTCTTTAGAATTAATTATTCACAAATATTTATATTTTAAATTATATTTTATAATATTTATTATTAAATATAATTATGAAAATAAATAGCTATAGGGCAAAGGGGCAAAATTGCCCTTGAAGTATTGCTCCAGGGGCAATTTTGTCTTGGAAGTTTCACCTGGGGCAATTTTGGCCCGAAAGTTTCTAAAGTGGGGCAATTTTGTCCCTGCCGTTAGTTGACCTTTTAGTTGATCAAATATGTTGAGCTGACAGTCCACATATCATCCACTGTATTTTTGCTAAAGTGAAAATTTGTACCGTAACTTTTACCAAAATTAACAGATTTAAAACTCTCAGGTCAAATTTTCAGTTTAGCAAAAATATAGTGGATGATCTATGGACTGTCAGTTCAACATATTTGGTTAACTAACGGCAGGGGCAAAATTGCCCCACTTTAGAAACTTCCGAGGCAAAATTGCCCCAGGTGAAACTTCTAGGACAAAATTGCCCCTGGAGCAATACTTTGAGGGCAAAATTTCCCCTTCGCCTATAGCTATATACAATTCATACCTTTTTTATAATTTTATATTTTAAAATACTTTTAATAAATAAAATCCAAACATAATCACAATTTTTAAAATCACTTATGAAAAAATATATTCAAACATAACAGTGCTTTTAGCCATTGTCACTTATACAAATCATTTATGATCACGATTCTCCATCGCTTAATCAAACAGACACATTATAGTAAAGTTTATCTACTCCATCCAACAATGTCCCTACATTGAGTCTTACCATAATTCGAAAGATAGCTAAATATCAAGTACAAATGACTACAAACATAGTACTTTGTTCTTACCAATAATTCTTGAATCCATAAAGTATGGACAACACACTCCCACATATTATCATTACCCACTTTCAAAAAAGACATAAAGCATGGTCAACATACTCCTACAAATTACCCACATTACATATTGGAACATACTCCTACGTTCTATTACAACTTACTCCTACAGATTACCCACAATACAACACACTCCTCATAATTACAAAATAAACAACTAAGTCTACTTCCATATCACAACAACCAAAAGCAATACAGAAAACACAAGTGTTCCCATTATCGTATTCAATTTCTTTTTCAGGTCCAGTATCTCAATTGACAACTTCTCATTCACCCTCTTCCATTCCTCTAATTCATGCTCCAAACCAGCCAGCTTTGCCCCTTCTATTTCTTTTTTTCCTTCATCTTCACCTTCTTCACAAACAGCTCATCCACACGTTGAACCATTGAACTAGTGCATTGATCACAACTTTGAACCTTTCATCAACATCATCATTGTTTCATGAAAAAAGGCCTACAACCCCTGCAATATTTCAATCCAGCTTACGGTACCCATAGCATTCAGGGTTATGAAAAATTTGCATATTTCAATCCAGCATTGTTTAGCTCGATCTACTCTTCCTCGATCTCTCTCGCTCGTTCACCTCCTCCTGCTTCTCTTCTTGTCGCTATTGATGCGAATTTAGGGCAGACAACAAGAAATTTGGGGCAAATAATTTTGGGGCCAGCACATGTTTTTGACAAAAAAAAATAAAAAAAAATTGCTTTTACTACTCAGTTGCAACATTAGGGCATTTTGATTTACCTCACCTTACACATGGCAAAATTTTATTCAGACTTCTTCCTTAAATGGTCGACATTCATATTCTATTAGAGAGGATGGAATTTGGAACAATTAAATAACGTTAAGAATAAAATTAAACCAAAAAAAATATTAGGACTAAAATTGTAATTTGGAGAAAACGTTGGAGGATCTATAACACTTTAATCTTTAAAAAATTACACAAGTTACTTAATCTATTACATGTTATTTATTATTAGATTATATATTAATTTATAAATTAGGAAAAATAGTTTGGACAAAAACTGATACATATAAATACCTTAAAATAATTTAATTAGTTTTCTAATTTTTTCACAAAAGTCAACTTGTTCTTTTATTTATAAGACAAAAAGGAGCATTATGTTTTCCACTAACTTGTAGCTTTCGCTATTGGCTAAAATATATCTATCATCCCTTAAATTTGTGTGAGCTTCCATTTTAATCTTACAAATTTACATCCACATTTAAAAAGTTTATTGACAAAACTCCACTCACTTGTTTATAATACAGTTTGGTTGAATTACCCACTATAAATACAAACAAAACAACCAATATGACTCCTACTAGATAAATAGAGGTGGTTTTACTTTTCCTTCAAAATTTAATTTGCAGTGACAAGAAAAAGTTCAACAAAACCAAGAAAAACGTATTCTTCCTCTTCTGGAGCTCATAAAAATAGAATCATATGGAAGTGGCACATCTATGACTTTTATCAGCTGCGTATTGCTACCTGTAACTCAAATCACATATAGTAGGCAAAAATTGCATGACCAATGAGACTGCAATCATATACTGAATACAATATCTACCAATTGAGGAAACTAATCACGTCCATGCATTAAGGGCACTACAGTCTTATAGCTTCGAGAGAATAGAAAGCTCCTTCAACCAAAAGATGGAGCTAAACATTCATCAACCAAATTCAGCAGTTCTGGAATTTCCAGTGCGGCAGCCACCCTTTCTTTATCATTTAGCTGTTTATTAACTGCATATATATTTGCAAGAGAAATGGAATTCAACAAAATAAAAGTCCAGTCATCACAAAAAAAATTATAAGAAAATTTCAAGATTCAATCAAGGACAGAGAGAATAGGTATTTATGTCAATTACAGCATATATTCGATAACCTCAACTCAACACATGAAATTGTGAAACTAGAAGTTGTTCTTTCAGAGCTTCGTCAGTTTTACAAAACAAACATCAAATTAACTGAGGTACTGTATTTGAATCTTAATCTAGTGGGGTAAACGTATATTTGATTCCTAGGAATAATAACATTTAAAAATCTGCTATAAAAAAAATCACTAGTGTACATCAATTCACTGAAGAAACACAATCAACAATCAAATTTGCAATATGATTTCTCTATATCAGTTTTGAAAACATTAACAGACAAACAAATGTACTCTGTGGCTGTGCATGTGTGAATGAGAGAGAGAGAGAGATAGATAGATAGATAGATAGAAAGAGAGGAAACCTGCAGCCTCAGACGTATAAGATCCAGGAGCTACTCTGATATCCACCTTTATGTCATATAAATAAAGATAACAAGAAACGGTATAGTTGAGAAGATACACCTTTAAACGGTACCAAAAATAGATAATTTGTGCATTATAATATTGATTGACAGTACAACCATGTAGTTCATTATAGAATTTAACATGGTGCATGGGTTATGATCAGGAGTAAGCACACTTGGAGGATATCATACAACATTGGCTTTTTATCATTATATATCCTTTGTTATGCAAGAAATAACCTACAACACTCGAGAAAAATATAATGGTAAAAGCAAGCAAGCACAACAATGTTGAATCAAATAGAATGTTATTGCATGGACCCAAAGAGGTATCTCTGTATTGCTTCCAAGTATCATTTGTAAATGATTTGCTTTTCTGAAGTCTAATGGCAAGTCATAATATACCAAGAATTTCAATGCATGATCCATATATCATGAGTCAAGACCCAATTTTCCACAAAAATTTCATCCACATATTAGATTAGCCTAACAAAAATGGCAAACTGCAAACAGATGTTGGTACCTTGTAGCGTGAAGGAAGGCTCCTCATGAGTTTAACCCGTAAGAATAGACCTATGTGAGTTGTGAATTTACAATGCTCAAGTGTAGGAGTAAATGTAACACTGATGAAAAGCATCAGAATCGAATAAAACAAGGACATTTTGATATGCTGTGGGGAAAAAAAAAATGGACACAGCAAGAAGGGGGGAAATGAACAAAATGTTCACTACCTGACATAACTATGCTCATCATCAACTTCAATCGCATCTTCAGTTATTACTTTGAGCTCCTGTAAGGAATTCGGATGCTCTGGGTCTTTGATATCCTTTATATGATGTAAGAATGTTAAGCAAATATATGTGACAAATGAATGACTTGATGAGCAGTCTAAATTCCAATGCTTCAATTTCAAATAATACACATAAACAGAAGCACACAAAACATATATATAAATTGATGCTCGAGAAGGATATCAAAAATTTCTTGTTGGTTAATCGGTTCTGCAGCATCGTCATCATCGAAGGTGGGCGTGGTGCGAGATCGACGTTCTTTCTTTTCATAGATGATAGGATTAGCATTTATTAAGCCAGACACCATTTTGCTGGAAAATGTAGAGCTCTGCTTCAGCTTCAAGTTTCACAGATTTAAGGAGAGATCCAATAGAAAGGTGTAGGAAAACTCACAAATTAGGGCAACAAATGAGAGGGAAAGGTTTTTTTGTCCTGCAAGAGTAATGCATGTAGCTGCAGACAGTGAACCCAATTAGATTGATGAGAAAATTACAAAAGGACCCAATAGAACCATGCATGAAACGGCAATATTATGAAAACCAAACCGGTGATTCACAGTTTAATAGATAGTAATCATCCATGATCATAGATAAGGGCAATACCCATTTACAATACAGAGTCTTCACCAAAATTCATAATCATGTAAATAAGTTACAAAACACAACAAATTAACACAAAATGAAATTCCCCTAGCTACATCTAATTATCAGAAAACAAATGAAAGCCATGTCCCGAAACAGAAGAACCTCAGTTGGCAACGCCTAATCACTTTGCACCGAAAGTCCCATAAAACCCCAAAAAAAGTGATAACGGGTTTGCGACTAGACAGAAAATCAGGTGCATAAACATGTGGCGAATAATAGAATATACATAAGAAACTATCAACTGCATGAAACTCAGCCTGGCTATAACACGGGGCAACTAGGAGACTAACTAGTTTTTCTAAGGTCAAAGTTAAAAAGAGAATTTACAAACATCCATTACATGAGCAAAGACAATAAGATGAGAGCAACGACTCTAAATTACAGGATAACATTAATGCAGCTGATTCTGCTGCAGCAAATAAGCAATAACAGTAAGGCATCAGTGCAGAACTCACCTCAAGACGACGGCGGAGGATTCAGGGATGATGGCGACGAAGGATTAAATGACGAAATTGATGAAGGAAGAAGGGAGGAATGAAGAACTGACCAGGGATGAAGGAAGACGACGAAGTATGCCGCCGGAGGCAACACTTCGGAATCCGCGTTATGTTTTACTACTGTTTAAAGGTTTTTTAACCTACATAATTTAGAATTTTAGAAAAATTACTAATTATCTTAATTATATGATTCAATGACATTAAAAAAATTAATTACATTAATTTTTTTTTAAAAATTATTTTGTTTGACTTATAAACTAATATATAATATGATAAAATATAATATTTGATATAATTAAGTAACTACTTTTATTTCTTTAATTTTTCCAACAACAATTAACTGAGTAGACAGGAGGTAATACTAAATATTCTAAAATGTATGAGTTAATTACTTAATTTAATGGGTTAATATTTAATATCTGGTTTCTTAAATTTATCCTCATTTTAAAACTTTCTTTAAATAAGTCAATGTTATGATGCTATCTACTATATATATATATATATATATATACACGTTTTTTAAAATGCTTTGCGTAAAAATTATGACATAAAAACTTGGAGGCCGGAAGTTTTTGCCAATGAACTGTGAGCACTTGGAAGGTTTTGAATGGGAAGTTTAAAAATGAGACAATTTTACCACAATCCATTAAAAGCTTTAATAGTCTTGACCCAAAAAAAAAAAAAACCTACCAGTTAACATTTGTTGGCCAAATATACATGTAGGGGTAACATCCACATCTCCCTCCTTTTTCCTCAAGTTAGTTAATTTGTTTATTTAGGTTTTTTAATTAATCTCCTCAAATAAGTCAACCTATCTTATAAATTTTTGTTTTTTTTAAAAGTTTTTGGTAAAAATTATGAAGTGAAAAACTTTGACGTTTTTGTGTATGGGCAACCAAAACTTAAATGTTTTTAAAGGGGGAAATACATTCTAAAAGTTAAGAAAAAAATGCAAATGCTATATAGGCATGTCATATTTGCATACTTGGCCAATAAATATTAACTAGTAGGGTTTTTTTTTTCTTTTAACAATGGGGTAAAATTGTCTCATTTTTTAAATTTTCAAGGCATATTTTTCCCCTCTAAAATTCTAGGTACTCCTAACTCATAGGCAAAAATTCTTGGAGCATTTAAGCCCCTTAGCCCTTTTGATTTTGGTCCCTCAATTTTCAAAAATTTTTATGACCTAAAATAGAATTTTAGAGTTACCTTACTACCCCTTATTTGTGTTGGGTACCCATTTATGTAATATAAATATTTTTTTACAAAAAAATATGGACTCGTTAATTACACTCTCTCTTCTGCAACATTTTCCTTTTCCTATTATGTCATCTATAATTGGATACATCATAGAATCAAATTTTGTGACCGTTTATTTAAGATTACAAAAAAAATGAATTAAGTTTAACACTTGAGTTGTTGGGGAACCAGTTGTAAGCTAATTATGTAAATTTTGTTTAAAAAATTTATTATATTGAAGGGTGTCACCTAACTATTTGAGGTTGACGATGACAACAATCATAATGGGCATATTAGGCCAAACATATTTGTCAAAAAAAAGAAGAAGAAATAATGGCCTCCTCGTGAAAGAAATGACAAACTATACTAGATGACAAAATTAATTTGCATTCATGATAGTGAAGGATCGTGTGTGTGTGTGAAAGAAATGACAAACTTTATTGGATGACAAAATTAATTTGCATTCATGATAATAGTGAAGGATCGTGAGTGCGCGCGCGTGCACGCCTTTTAGTGGAGCAAATTGTTGGGATTATGAGGGAGTTGTTGTAGGAGAATTTAAGCTATGGAAAAAAAAATTTGTTAATTTCCAAAAACCTCCTTATTCCAAACTCGCAATTCAGAAACAAAAAACTTATCAGTAATAACCCAATCGTGATGCTTCGGTTAATTGTTACACACAAAATCATGAAATTTCTCATGCATAACCCATGGTGCGAAAAAGTGAAACGGGCAATCATGATTTCCAGACGAATAATTATTATCAAATTTCAATAGTAAAGGGCAATGGTCTGATTTGTACTTTGGAAAGTGAGTCACTGAAGCATTAGGAAATTTAATCAGCCACTGGTCATTCAATAAAACCCGATCAATACGACTATGAGAAGACTCCCGGCACCACGTAAAACGAGGACCTGTAAAGCCAAT
>JBAGKO010000004.1:12057364-12071847 GCA_037177275.1 Acacia concinna | reverse complement strand
TTCCATTTGTTCACCACCGTGTTTCACTTGTTCACCACCATATTTCACTTGTTCATATGGCCCATTCACTTGTTCTTTGTTCAAAAGGACCTATTAATAAAGATGCAAGAGTGCACCCGTCGTAAGAATTTTTCCACTTGTTTATATGGTCATTTTACATGTTTGTTATATGCAAATCACTTGTTCATTAGAATGCAAGTGGGTAGCGACTGAAGTGTATTACAAATATTTTTTAGTGCATATATATATTGAAGAGAATGCACAACCCAAGTGGCAAGGCATCATCTTCATCATTAGGGGGATGGAGTTCGAATCCTACTCCCCCTTGGCGAGGCCCCTCACCAGAGGTTAGCCGTCGGCATGGGGCCCACTGCCGATGGCCAGAAAAAGAAAATTAACATTTTTAAAAAAAATGTAAAGGCAATTTGGTCATTTCACCATGCAAAATTAATTTTAAATTGGTCTTTAGGACTGAACTGATATTTCAGAATGTTTTTGGCCCCTATTTTAAATTAATTCTCAATTGTTGTCCCTATTTGAAATTCTCCCTTTTTTAATTCACCTTCTTTCTTTCTTTCTTTTCTTTATTTTTCTTCCTCTTTTTTTTTAATATTCTTTCATTTATTTTTTTGTTTATAATTTATAATATATAAAATTCTAATCACTCTTAATATACACCAAGCTCTAAATTTACCAAGATAATCCAGAAGTATAAGTAATTAAGTTCTATTATTTTATTTATTTAAATAAACTTTTTTTATAGTACACACGTTATCATTTATTGAAAATTTATTTGAAATACTTCTATTTAGCACCACCAAGTCCTTGTTAAACTCTTTCATTATTTAAATAATAACACATAAATTTTCATTTACCATAAAATAATTTCATAAAATTAAATTCAATATTAATATTTATACATACTACATTCACTATTCAATTATATTCCATATTCTTTCTAAATTTTAGTTTGGGTTAATATAATATTTGGTCCTTACATTTTGTTTCAATTTTTCTTTTAGTCTCTATAATTTTAAATCATAAGTTTTGGTCCCTCAAGTTTATTTTTGTTTACAACGTTAATCCATGTAATTTAATAAGGACTTTAATGGTGTTAAATATGATGATGTGGCCACTAACACTAGCAAATTTTACCGATGTGGCTTGATGACTATATAAGCTGGCTGGTTTTTTTTTTAACCTTAATGGCTAAATGATAAAATTGACCCAAAAAAAAATCTTCTAGAGAGAAAGTGACCAAGAGCCATGGAAACGCCATTGGAAAGAGCTATTTACCATAGCAACTTGGTGCTCTCTTAGCTAGATTTCAGCCTTTCGAGGTTCTTCTTGATCACACAGAGTTCCTTAGCAAGCGACAAATCCATCTGCCAACCTAATCTTTGAGTTGTACATCTCCAACTTCATGGGTTCAAGATTCTCTTTGTTTGAATCCCCCTTCATCACAAAGATTTCGAATGGTTTTTGCTGGGATTTAGGGGGTGTGACAAGATCTGTTGAAATTTGAAGGTTTCATAATAATATTCTAGAGGTTCTTATTCCCTTTGCATTTATATATGATCTTTGACAAATATTTATGGCTAAAAATCACATGTTTCCTCTTGATTTTTCCTCTATGAAAAAAAGGGCTTCAGTTGCTAAAGAAGTTAGCAATTATGATTTGTGGCACTTACGTTACGATCATTTGTATCTTAATGGATTGCAATTGTTGAGTAAAAAGAATATGGTTTTTGGGCTGCTAAAGATTGATTATGTTAATTTTTGTGAAGGTTGTGTTATGGGGAAACAAAGTAAAAAGTCGTTTCCAGTTGAGAAGTCTTGGAGGCTTCTCATTATCTTGAGTTAAAGCACACTGATTTGTGTAGACTAATGAATATTGAATCTTTAAATGGTAGCAAATATTTTCTATTATTTACTGATGATTATAGTATAATGAGTTGGCTTTATTTTTTGAAATATAAATCTGAAGCTTTCAAAAATTTTAAGAAATTTAAAGCACTTGCAGAAAATCAAAGTATTTGTTACTTAAAGGTATTGCGTACAGATAGAGGAGGAGAATTCTGTTTTAATGAATTTTCTGCTATTTGTAAGGAGCTAACATCACCACATACGCCAAAGCAAAATGGGATAAATGAACGAAAAAGTCAAACAATGGTAGAAATGGTGAAAAGCATGATGAAAGAAAGAGAACTTCCTAATCAATTTTGCGCTGAAGATGTAGCCACAACATTATATCTACTTAATTTGTCTCCTATAAACGCAGTCCCTGATATGACACCTTATGAAACATGGAGAGGTATAAAGTCACGGGTAAGCCACTTAAAAGTTTTTGTTTGTATAGCATATGCTTTGATAAAATCATCTCATCAAAAACTTGATCAAAAATGTATTTTTGTTGGTTATAGCCAACAATCGAAAGTGTATAGGTTGTATAATCCATCTAGTGGCAAGTTGATTATTAGTAGGGATGTTATATTTAATGAAGAAGCTAGCTAGAATTGGAGTGCCAAAGTAAATGAAAAATTTATCTCTATTCCAATAAATATTGGAGTAGGAAACTCAGAACCAGAACCAACAAGAATGGAACCATCTACATCTAGTAGCAGTAGCTCGCAAACGCCACAATCATCACCTTTTAGTGCATATAGAATTACATCATCACTAGAAAGCTCATTCTCTAGCTCCTTGTGTCAAACTCCCCCTCAAAAGTTTCAATCTTTGACAAATATTTATGAATCTGGTAATCATGCTTTGTTTGTTTCAGATCCTGAGTCATACATGGATGTTGAAAAAGAGCAAGTTTGGAAAAATGCTATGGTTGAAGAGATAAATTGTATCAAGAAGAATGATACATAGGAGTTAGTTTATCTCCCTAAAGACAAGAAGGCAATTGGGCTCAAATGGGTGTTTCGAACTAAGTATAATGTTGATAATAGTGTGCAAAAACACAAAGCATGATTGGTAGATAAAGGTTATGCTCAACAATAAGGTATTGATTTTGATGAAAATTTTTCTCTAGTAGCTTGTTTTAAAACTGTGAGAACCTTTTTAGCTTTTGCTACTCAAATTAAATGGCTTATATATCAATTTGATGTTAAATCAGCGTTTTTGAATGGTGAATTGAACGAAGAAGTATATGTTTCTCAACCTGAAGCTTTTACTATCTCTAGTCAAGAGAACAAAGTCTATAAGTTGAAAAGGCTTTGTATGGTCTTAAGCAAGATCCACGTGCATGGTATCATAAAATTGACTCCTATTTTTGTGAGAATGGATTTAAAAGGAGTGATAATGAGCCCACTCTTTATCTAAAACAACATGGTAATTTTGATTTTTTGGTGGTGTGCCTACATGTTGATGATATGATTTATATAGGATCCTCTTAAAAAGTTATTGCTAATTTTAAGTCAAGTATGATGCAAAAGTTTGAAATGACAGATTAGGGATTATTACATCACTTTCTTGGTGTAGAAGTGAAACAAGGTACTAATGGTATTTTTATTTCTCAAAGAAAATATGCTATGGAGTTGCTCAAAAAGTATCGTATGTTGAATTGCAAAAGAATACGTTCTCCTATAAATATAAATGAAAATTAAGGGCTAAAGATGGTACTAAACCAACCAATGCATATGGGTGTGTGCAGCTTTGAAGTAAGGGGGAGTGTTGATTGATATGTTTGAAAGATATTTTAGATTATATTAATTAGTTTTTGGTTTGAATGATTTAGTTTTGGATATTATATTTTAACTTAATTGTTTTGATTTAGTTTCGATGAGATTTAGATTTAAATTAGATTTTAAGTTTTCCTATATAAAGATTCATATGTACCTTCTTTATTCAATTATCAATTAGAAATATCAATAATATAATTTTGAATTTATTTGTTCTCCATATCTAACAAGATCAAGGATGGAATTGGTGGGGGAGAGAGTTCTTGGGCTGAAGTGGAGTCCGACCAGATCTGGGTCGCAACTTGGGACCTCCAATCACAAGAGTCTGAACCATTTGTGATGTTTGCATCTCGCAGCCTTCTTTTTCTTCTACATATTAGGCCCTCTTTTTCTTTCTTAGCTTTCACCCTCCAGGCTCCAACACTACTTCCCCTTCATATCCCATGTCTCTCTCTTTCCCTCTGAAGATGATAATGTATAGTGGAAGACGACTGGCTCATTCTTTCTTTCTTTTTATCACTTAGCTATGTAAGATACAAAAAACCAATCACCTTGCACAGTCATCAAGCCACAAAGCCATATTGGCAGAATTTGACAGTGTTAGCCGCCACATCATCATATTTAATATCATTAAGATCCTTATGAAATTACAAGGACTAACATTGTAAACGGAAATAAAGTTGAGGAACTAAAACCTATGGTTTAAAATTATAGGGACCAAAACCAAAATTGAGACAAATTATAAGGACCAAACATTATATTAACCCTTTAAGTTTTTAAGAATTTAAATAGTGCATATAACCTACCCTAATTAATTACTTAAAAAATCACTTTATAATGACATTTAAATAATAAGAATAAAACTTAGGATGTTAATTACATCATGTTTGGGAGTAGTGTGCATCATTGAGTTCGTCAAGAGAAACGGATCCCATTTTGGTGCTAAGCACCTTGATGAGCCCAAAGAGCTAAATATGAAGTGCACCGTTTCATTTTATGGGCACTGCATCATGGCCGTTCACTGAATATTGATCTCAGCTCACAAACTTTTGATGGGAAATATCATTAATCCCTTGATCAAAATCACTCTAATTCAACCGACACTCCCTCTCTTCTCTTATTAATTTTGACAAACTCTCAACGCTACTCTTGTTCAATCTCAACACATCTGTTGTCAAATTTATATTATATGGCTTGTGTTTGAAAAATGATATTTCAACTAAATAATTATATTTGATGCAAGACCATAAGTTTTTAAATATATATTTGCAATATGATATTTTGATTGTTTTTTTATAGGGTAAAGGTGTAAAAACATACATGTAGTTTTTTTAAAAGTGCTTTTTTAAGTGCAACAGTAACTATATGGTTATAAAAGTGAGACAAAACTATACATTAACTATTATGTTTGGTTTTTTTCATTTTTAAAGTTTACATGAATGGATGACTCAGTTAAGGCTTTAGATTAGGTGACAATGGATAAAAGGAAAAAACAAAAACAATCCACGTCTACATATTGATATTCATTTATTATCTATGAATCACTTTGATATAATAGTTCTCAATGTCCAACCTCAAACAAGTTAAGTATTTTTTTTCTTCCGATGTAATAGTTCTCTATGTTCAACCTCAAACAAGTTAGATATTTTTTCTTTTATTTCTTTTAAATGATAAATTAATATCAATGGGTAGATGTGAATTTTTTTAATTTTTTCTTTTTATCTACTATCACATATGATAAAATCTATCTGAATCATCGTCCACGTAGGTGGAGAAAAAATGTCAAACTTAACTATTAATATGTATTTTTATTCTACTTTTGTAACTATATAGCCATTATTACATCAAAAAAAAACACTTAATGTTTTGACGTACTTTTTTAAAAAAAATAAAAAAAAGTGTAAGTGAGATATGTGTTGAAATGGCCGTACCGCAACCTGAGATTGAGCATCCAAAGAAGGCCTTTGGATGGCCTGCTAGGGATACTTTTGGAATTCCGTCTCCTTTCATCCTTCTCTCTCTTTTTTCTTTCTTTCTTTTTTTTTTTTTTTTTTGATCCAATCTCCTTTCAACTTCTCTCGGAGGCGTATAAACACTCATATTTCTTCATTCTTTGCATGCTTATTATTACTTTCGACACTAAATATAAAATTTAGTAAATTTTTTTTATAGAGATTAAAAAAGTTAAATAAGTTACTTAATTATATTATATATTGTGTATAATTAAATTATATATTAGTTTATAAATCTGACAAATTAGTTGGTAAATAAAATGAAAAGTACAAATAATTAAGATTGGATGGTTTAATTAGCTTCCTTCTTCTCTTAAAAAAAATCGACTGAATTTTATATTTATCACAGTGGTAATATATTCCTAACATGCATTATTCTGTTTCTTCGAAGTTCTTTACCGCGGAAACAAGGGTGCGTTGGTTTGGGTTGGCTTAGCCTAGTGGCAGTCAAGTTCTGTAAAGCCTTCGGGCTGAGGACACTGTATCTCCTAACAAAAAGAAGGAAGCCATTGAACATTCCTTTATTGTCAGCCAAGAGCAAGATCAGATGCAGGTTACTGATCACACACACACACACATAGAGAGAGAGAGAGGCATTTAGTTGTAAGAAATATAAATATGGAGGGATGAAGGAGACACAAGAGATGGTTGAGTTTGCAGCCAAACAGAACGTGAAGACCAGACATTGAAGTAATCCCAACGGATTAAGTGAATACTGCTTAAAGCTGATGATGTCAAATATCGTTTTGTGATTGACATTGCCAATACAATGAAGAAGACAACCTCTTAGATTTGCTTATGAGAGTTGATTTTATTGGAAGAATAATGAATCATTTATTTTGTGCCTTGTATTCAGCTGGCCTGTTATATTCTATGTTTATGTCTTGGTTTGTATGAATAATCTCTTGAAGACGGTGTAGTTGTCCAATACACATGAGTTTCGGCTGTGTGTATTTTGTTTTGATTATGGAATAACCTTATGTAATGGTCATAAAATACTAAATATCAAAAACTATAATTGCATAGAAGAGAAGTAATAGAGAAGCAGAATAACACCGTTGTAACCATATTTGTCCTTATTATATGGAAAGGGAATAGAGAATCAGAATTTCAGAAAGGGGAAGAAGAAGAAGAAGAGCATAGAGAAGAGAGAGAGAATTCCCAAGAATGGGACCAGAGAGAAAATTCAAAATAGAAACGAAAGGTCTAATTCATATCCCATGGCATGAGCTTATGCTTGCTAAGCAAACAATGACAGAATTTCACTGCAAATACAATCCAACTTGTCTTGATTGTTAGGGGACCTAATTTGAAATGATGGAGCAGGAACAGATCCTAAGCCTAAATTAATGGTCAACTTGTAAAACAATTTGACTTGAACTAAAAGCTATTCAAAACATGAACTTGATGTTGCTATTTGGTTAGGTTATGATATTTTGAGTAAGAGCATGAAGCAGGTAACTACATCTTAATGACTACCCTGCACGGCTTCTGTCGGCTCAGCCTGTTGAGTCTCACTATCCACATGTTGGTCCTTCTGACTAGGCCTGTGCTCCTCATTCTCAGGTGATTCCCCAAGTTTCTCCTGTGTGTGTGCGTGTTATGTTAGATAGCATGCTCAAGATTTGACAAATCTTCTCAGATCATGAAGGAAATCAAGTGGCAGTTATCAAATAGCAATAGTGAGGTGATTCCATCTCGACTTATTTTGTTTGTTTGCTTAATCAGATTTCTTACACAGAAAATATCGATACTGTACTTGGACTCTATTAGGGACTCTCCTAGCAGGTATAGTGCTTATAAATTTCCAAAAGAGACCAACAACAAATATCAAACCGTAATAAGATTTAGTCACCTTGAGTGCAGCATTTTCTGAGAGCAGCTGTTCGTACTCAGTCCTTATCCGATTCACTTCAGAGCGGAGAGTAGCATTCTCTTCTTTTAAAACCTCAGCTTGCTGGGCTAGTTCATCACATTCAGCCTGAAAACAGCAAACAGATACATAAATTAGACATGGGGCATGAATGATCAGAAAAACAGGAGCAGAAACACGTTACATTACCTGCTTGCGCAACCTAGATCTGCGAGCTGATTCTCTATTAGACTGCTTCCGTCGTTGTCTTTTTAGCTCTCTTTCATCCTATAAGTTAGCCAGGACGAAAAAATGATTCTTTGAGGAAAAGAAAAGGTGCAAAGAAACCAACCATGCAACAATAATGGTTGCTTGAGGAACAGTTCTTGCAACTATTGGTTGTGATCAATTGCCAGAGATCTAATAATTAACTTGTAATACTAACACAGATCCAAACTTTGAAGAAACATCACAATAACTAAAGTAAATATTCATGTAAAGCAGACAAGCATCCCAAGGCCTCAGTAGCTCACTTAAGACCAAACAATAATTTAAAAAAGAGGAAAAGATGAGAAACCTGCTTACAATTACAATTTGAAGGGCCATAAAAATTCCCTACTGAATGACTCATGTACCAGATCAGCAACATTATATTCTTTTTTTCAAATCATACAACTCATAATTCTGTTTAATTTTCTGAATAGAGAAGCTTAATTTGACAAGCCTCCAGCATGCAATAAAACTCAAGGTTTTAACAAGTTTAATGTCCTCTGAACAACTTTGTTTCACAAAAGTTAGTGAACAGTTTTATGAGCCTCAACTTGCTGTAGGAAGGTAGGTGCAAAGCTGTCAAAAGGCAAGCAAATTAGCATTCTCTCTTGATCTCGTTCAATCTTCATTGAACAGACATGATATTGTAAGAAAATGGACATCATCACTTTGTTAACAAAATTAACCTGCAGCCAAATTTGAGACTGAACACTCTCCCGTGATCCAGCAGCAGCCATTCCTCCAGCAACAGCAGTAGAAGGAACCTTTCCACGCATTGCAGGAATAGCAGATGAAGTGGGTGCACCCCAATAATCCATGCCTATATTTAAATTTGTCGTGGGACCAGAAACTCCAACAGGAGCACCAGCAGAAGGGACAGGTACAATACTCATACTTTGATTGACCATATTGTGAGGTGTGTTAGGTCCCCCGTTTTGAGGAGCATGCATCGAACCTCCATTTTGAGATGGTTCAGCTGTAATTCAGAAAAAAGTAGGCAGTGCCTCAGCTGTGACATACATAAATATATCTTTGTATACACAACTCAGAAAAGCAAAGCATAAACATGTCAGACCTCCCAAAGAGTCCTGCCTTCCCTCTGATTTTAGATGCGAGTCCTACAGAAAGAGAATGAAAATGTACGATATTATATCACCTAAGACATTTTACTAAATAAGCATGCAAGAGCAGGCTTGGCTCAAAATTTTTTCCTTCATACACATCTTGTGTTTTAGGGTGAGCCTTGGCGCAGCAGTAAGGTTACTGCCAAGTTCAAATCTTAGAAACAGCCTCTCTGATTATGAGGGTAAGGTTGTGTACATCTTTCCCTCCCCATACTCCACCTAGCAAGTGTCTTGTGCACTAGGCTGCCCTTTTTTTACACATCTTATGTTTGTTCAAGTATACAAATACTGCAAAACTGATTCATAACAGACATAAATTGATTATTGACCATATAGGAGGACTTACATTCTGAGAAGTTGAATCACTTCCTTCACTAGTACCTTCACTTGCGCTTTCACCACTGCAAATCCACGTTAGGTTATCAGCATAAGGGGTCAATATGTAATTGCAAATGGAAATTGAACACATAAGAAGTAACCCACTGTCAATGCTAACAATAAAATTTCTTTGTTGAAAGGGGCAATATATCCACAAGATTGATGAAAAGGAAAAGGAAAAGCTTTGACACAGTATCCAAGCTGTCAGTATATAATTCATGCCCACACATGCTATATGTTGGCTCTAAGGAAGCACAGACACTACATAACACATTAAATTACATGTAGAAACTTCAGATTTTCCCATGTCATTGTCCATTCAGTGTTGTGTCCCATGTCCATGTCAGTGTCCAAGCATCTTAAGTTTTATCGCATCAACATAATCAGAAAAAAACCAAGGGGGACACGAATGAAGTAGTCAACTTCAGGAAAATTTCAACTGTTCCCACATTCTACTATTTCTCACCCAGAAACCCCATCAGATGTAACTGAAAAACAATCTTCAAAGAGACAAAAGCAGATATTAGAATCAATTCATAATTTGGCGTTGCAGTCCAGATACTATAGGCTTAAAAAGGACTTCATTTGAATCCCTCAGCACCACAGGTATTAATGAGGTTACTCTATTTAAGACATAAGGAGTTTTCTAGCTTAAGCTATATGATCTGGAATTATACAGCGTGCCTTTATAACAATATTTTACCTTTTTGAAAGGACTCCATTAACAGATGTTCCTGGTGTTTTACTATGTTGAACATTCTTTCCCGTAATCATATTCAAACTACCCAAGCTTCCTTTTGATCTTTTGATCGGCAATTTTTCCTTCACCTCAGGAGGCTTACCATCAGCTTCCATGTTGCCAAGAGTATTATTGCCCTGCATGTAAACTCATGGGTTTTCCTTACTTGGATAAAGACTGATCCAGTGCAGGAGAAAAGGTCATATGAATAAAAAGTCAGAAAGAGCAAAGGAAAAGGCAGAAAGGGTGAAAAACTCACCGAAGGCTCAGCAATACCATTTGGAGAAGGCATGGCAAAAGGACTAAATGGATAAGATCCCTGCGCAAAATCATTGCAATTTGCAAATAATGGCTTGTGCTTTAGAGATTATGATGATTTAGTAACTATATGACAGCTTCAAGAAAGGATAATTTACAAAAGAATACCGAAGGCATAGATGGATGAGCATATATACCACCATGAGGATACATTGCAACATATGGATGTGGTGGGGTACCATAAGGAGGCATAATATGCTGCAAGTAACAAACAACGAAAACCATGAGAAAAATATTCAGTCATATGTTATGTAGTACAAGAGAAAAGAGGTGCATACAAGTCAATGTACTGCAAAAACAAGAAAGAACACTAAAATGACAGAGGGTCATTCAACAATAACATGAGAAAAAAATCTACACTCATTGCTCCATCAACAGAAGTATCATATTACTAGTTATTTTCCTCCAATCCTTCACAAGAGAAAAGGGACCACCTTTGACATGACAATTTCTTATTTACAGTGGGTCACACAAGCACAGATTGTGCCCTGCGGTAATCTCTTCATTTAAACAACCTAGTTGTATGTCACATGCAACAGGAATGTTAAGCATGTCCTGGACTGCACAATATCACTAAACGTCAACATATTAAAAGCTTAATAAATTTTCTTCCCTAGTAAATGGGTGACGCACAGACTGATTTTCACAAGTGATCCTTGGAAATCTCTCAGGGCCCCAATTCTAAGAAAACAGTTGCAAGCCAAATTCAAGCAGACAACATACGATTTTCCTTGTTTTATATCCACCCAACAACAGGAACTTGGGGAAATGCAGGTCACTCTGATTTAAAAAATAGCCAGCATTCAAACTTTGTTTACAAACATAGTAGTACTTCATATACTTTTAATAGAACCCCGAGTCTTCATGCTAGAGTAATGGAATACGGACATCTAGAAATCAGTAGATGGTATAAATATAAGAACCTTGGTATTATTTCGTATTCTTGCAAAGAATAATCGATTTGACTTTGTATTCCAGTAATACAGGAGACGGTGCAACTTAAGTTCTACAGAAAAATTCCAATAGTAGCAATACCACATGCCCTCTACAACATAGGACTTAGGTGTCTTAATGTTTGAATAATATCATGAGGTCAACAAAACCTCGATCACCACCTAAAATATGGACCATTGGTGAAATCTCACATGCACCACAGAGCACCCAGAAAGACTAATACCACAATCACCACCATCAATGCCATTGCCAATGTTCAATTGCCACCCCACAACCATCACAACTCAAAGGCAATTTTCACCACCGTTGTCCTTGCACAACTATTTAAGTCACCTTTTCTGACCCACCCACCGTCATGCCACCAATCGATGGTTGAAAGTCTTATTTGAAGCCAAAATATTCCCTATATTCTTTTGATCTAAATGCATTAGAAAATACAAGATCTAAGCACTAGCAAGAAGCAATCTTGACTTTTACATGTAAAAAATAATAATAATAATAATAATAATAATAATATTAAGGAAACATGCATACATATTAGGGGGAAACACACTCAAGCTGAGTGATATTCTACATCATAATATGCTTGAGATTGGTTATCATAAGTTAGCAGATAATTACCTGGACACCCCACACGTATGGGTGAGCTTGAGGACTTGATGCTAAGAACCCATGTGGAGGCATAGGAGAATATGCCTGTAGAACAAGGCTTGGGGGATCAAAATCTATGCTTGACATGAGTTAAAACATAATATGCCAACAAAATATTTGTCATAGTAAACCTGAAAGCTGGACCAATCAGGATTAATTGTCCCAGTGCCAGGGGTTGAAGACTGCTCCTAGGAAAACAACAAAAGGCTTGCTTTTTTTCAATCATGTGAAAAGTGCCATTAAACTGTTATGGTGGATAAAATAAAAGAACCCGAGTGGACCTGTGACATAGCCGGAGGTGTCTTTGGCTCCTTCTCTTTTGGAGTTTTATCCATGCCCCCGCCACCCATGGTTTTATGTCAGTACCAAATTTCAGCTAAACCACGCTGCATCATCAGAAAACTTGCGTTACAAGGCAGCTAATGAGATGTCCCCCATCCGCAAAACAGACAACAAAGTAACACTGCTCAAAAGTAAAGACTCTTACAAAGCTTTTCATACACAAGCTTCAATGTTAAACAATACAGAATGTTGCAATCTTTATATCACATTTATAGATTGTACTGGCAGTAAACGAGCCAACAATACATTACTCCTTCCTTCATTCCCAACTAAAGTAAACCGTCTACAACATTTTTTTAAAAAAAAAAAATTCAATTTCCGATCTTATATACGAAACTAGCATTGGCATATAGCTGATAAATTCTGTTCAGCTAAATAGAAACACTACTCCATTAATCTCCATTAAAATGACTTGGCAGCAGGCAGTGAACAGGCCCAGAACAAACCAGTTAATATTAAGCGAAAATTGAATTCACGCACAAAATTTGGCAATATGTAAAGTTCAGTTCTTGGCCAACAAAGGAAATATATCAATTACCACTCATAAAGAGGGGGAATCGTCACGGCAGAAGGAGAATGATAATCGGAATGTGCTGAAAACAAGCAAATGGAAGCGACAATGGAGACTAGAAATAAATGGTATGAAAAACAAAATTCTTCCGTGACTCGTAGGTCAATAAGGTATATATTTTGCGAAATATCAGAGCGAGAAGGTGATCTTCCACATTAGAAGGTACGGTAGATGAGGAGAGAAGAAAGAATTGGGGAAGGATCGTGGTAGGGTTTGTTTGTCTCCGGTTTGAGTTTGTTCGGGCGTGTTCAGTTCTTCACGGAGAGGAACGCATAGGTCGTCGTACGGTGTCGCTGTCCAGAGAGATTATCGTTCCCATTTTGCACCGCAGTTATGAAATCCCCATTTTATCCTTCTGCGCCCACTGTTTTTCGTTTACATGTATATTACTAATATTTATTTAATATTAAATATTAATTAAATCACCATTTTAAGATCAATCTTGTTATTTTAAGTTTTCAAAATTTATTATAAAGTTAGAAAATTATATTAGTATCATATTGCATATAATGAATTTATTAATTTCATTTAACAATAATATTTATGAGCCATATTTGAGCAAATTTATCAAAGATTATTTGAGAAAATTAATTCATCATTTATACAACAATCTGGTTTGAATTGTTACACATTCGCATTCCTATTTTAGATCTGGATGCTTTGTTAATTTGGTTCATGGACACATTAACGCAGTTATATAATTTTAAAAAATTAAATATTCTGCGTCTTGATATTCTAGCTACGCATAACATTTAGTGGAATAGAAATGTTATTAGATATCGTGGGTAAAAAAACATCAATCCTATAGTTATCATATAGGAGATCAGGACTCAACTTGTAGTTATGGGGTTAGCTCATCAACTAGCTCAAGAAGATACTCCAAAAAGGACTCCATCATGTAAGGTTATTGTAATGGAAAATATTGTTGTGGATCAATGGAATGGCTTTCTTGATCATTATATTATAAGAAGAGGGATGGTCATTTCTGTGAAAGCTACATGTATTATTGTGGATCACTAATACCATCAAGAATGAACCTCCCGACAAACAACATCTCATCATCACATGTGTTGACAAATCTTTTCTACTGATTCCTCAACAACCAGCAGACATTAGCTCCATCACTTGACAAGAAATCCTAGCTCTCCTAAAGGATTTTGTTGTGCAACAATTGCATGTTGTGCAGTATCATGTTTTTTCACATTATTTCAGTTCTTTTATTTGTAATATTTACTTTAGTTCCATGTAAACATTTAGTTTTTTCCTTAATATCATTGTCTTTTATTAAAAAAAAGAGAGCATTTAAATTACATACTATATATATATTTACACTTTTTTAATGACAAGGCAAAAATAAAAAACTACTACACCACATCAGAACATAAAATATCAGTCAAAAAAACCAAAGCAACATTAAATCCATAAAAACCCTCCATAAGCTGATGAGCCTCCTTAACCAATCTGTCAGCAGCCATATTCGTCTCTCAACAACACCAAACTAGAGAAGCCTGCCAATCCCTTGCCAGAAAATTCTTAATCTCAGTTAACAGTCCTCCTTCTTAGTGATCTTCCCCCTATCTTATTGT
>JBAGKO010000004.1:12032632-12044783 GCA_037177275.1 Acacia concinna | reverse complement strand
TAATTCTTTATAATAATGTGGGTTAAATATTGTTGAGTTAATAATGCTTGGTATTTAAATATAATTTTGATAATATTTACGTTTTTATATAATGTTTCGTTATTTTAGTTAGCAATTGCAAGTTTGGAAGTAGAAAGGCTTTTTGGGAAAAAATAAGGCATACGGGTAGTCGGCCCGTCAATAGGAATGTGCGAAATTAATTGCCATTATAATTATTTGATTACAGAATTAATCGAAATTGCCTTGACAATGAATATTTCTATAACTGAGAAAACCCAAAGGTGACGGTGAGGGGTAACATACGCATCAATCAGGGAGGGAATATGAAATAAGAATGTGTGAAATTAATAGCCATTATAACTAATTAATTGTAATTGCTTGGCCATTGAATATTTCCATATTAAATATTAAATTAAGACAAGAATGAGAGTGGTTTAATTGCGAAAATTGGGGAGAATTTAATGTAGGTTTACGTTTATGGTTTTAAAAGTAATTAATCTTTATTTCTTATTTGCAAAAAGTGATGAGAAGTTAATGTATGATTACGTTTATGATTTTAAAAAGTCGTTATTCTTTATTTCTTAATTATCAATTCAATTCAATTAGTATATTTGTAAATTATTTATTTCATCGCAATCATTTTAGTCCGTCATTGATTTGTTCCTTATTTTTTGGCATGGAAAAAAGTAGCATTTTCTATTTTCCATTATTAATATTAACAGGTTCAATAAAATAAAATTAAATATTATATATTACATATTACACGTTGAATTTTAAAAAATATTATTAAATCCAATCCTTTATTATAGTTTAGTAAATATAGGGTGAGGGATACAATGAAGGTGACAAATCACTTATTATAGCTAAAGAACCATTCTATTACCGGCACCACCATCATATCCAAGCCTTTATTAAAAATAAATTGCAAAGAGTAGCGGTAATAGTAATACAGTCCTTATTTATTCCACGTGGAGTCCATGCTAACCACATTACGCTTCTTTTTTGAACTGAACCGCTTCACCGTACATTTAAATTTAAAAATTAAAATAACTCAAGCGAAGGGGTAACGGTTAGTACAGAAAAGTCGATTGAAATCTGATTTCACCTCCGTGTATGCCTATCTCACGTGGAGTCCATGCTATGCTACCCACCATGAAGCTTTTTTATTTTTTTTCTTAAACTGAACCATCATGGAGCTTCACCGCACATTTAATTTAAATTTAAAATAACTCATATCTCACCCAACGACTCTCCAGTCTCCTCATTCTTTTTGCCTATCTCACCAAACGACTCTTCTCATTCTCAACAATTTAGAGCGTCGTTCCCATCCCTCTAACTCCTCAAAGAAAGCAAAATAAATACCCATTCCTTTTCTCACTCTTGATTTTCCTCAGATGCATCAGCCTACTCATCTTCTCTAACTCCTCTTTCAATTTCTGATTTCAAAGACTAGCCATCTACGATCTCCATTCATAAAGACACAACCTTTAAAGCTGAAGCGCCACCGAAAGCTAACAACGATGGAACCCACCACAAAGCACAAAGGACTGGTAAGTTACTTGTGATATTTATCCACTGAGATCCTCTATCAAAGCCTCAAGTATATTTCAACCCTTTTGCCAATTTTTTTTTTGAATAGGATCAAACCAATTATCTAATCGTGATTTCATAATAGCTTCCACTTCCTCTCTCACTTTCTACTTATTATCTTCACTGTACAAAACTGACTCTCTTTTCCTTTTCTTCAATTAAACCTTTTCATTTATTAATTAATAGAAATAAATAAATGAGTTGATTAAATCTTGTCATATTGTGACATTTTACATATCGTTTTGTGAATAGTTTGTGCATATATAGCAGGTATATTGTAAGCATAAATATGTGTTGTTATTAAACTTTATTCCAGACCTTGAGACTGAAGTTATTATAGTTGGAAAGTTCATAATGATCCAAGTTCTAAATTGGTATAACTGTAGATTTAAACTGCATGTGTCGGTTTGAAACTAATTAAATTAAAATATTAGTAAGAAGTGTGGACAAGAAAAATTGAAATAAAGGAAGTAGACCAAGCGAAAACATTGCCAAATCTTGTGTTGTACTTGGAGTGTTTCAGAATTTTGCCTTTAAAAGGAGGAACATGCATAAGGTATATTCCCTCCCATCTTAATTATAAAAATATTAAAAAAATTAATTATATTACTTTAAAAAATTAAAATTTATCTTTTTTTTTAAATTATATCGTTTGACTTATTAACTAATACTTCTTTTATTTTTATTTATAAAACCCTTTTGAAAAATCTTAAAAAAATCATGAAAAAGCTAATTACATTACTTAATAATATAATATGTTATGTTTTATAATATTATACAATAGTTTATAAGTCAAAAAACATAATTTGAAGAAAAACAACAAATTTTAATATCTTAAAGTAATGTAATTAACTTTCTTATAATTTTTCTAAGATTTTCTAAAAAAGTCTTATAAATAAGAAGCAACGAAGTATATAATAGAATTAATAAATAATATAATTAATTTTTTAAAATTCTCTAAAAAAAATCAACTAAAACTTTTAATCAAAGACATGATAAATTAAAGTACGTTGGAGGCGGGTGCTGTGCCTCTAACAATGCCATGTGCATTTTCTCACTTAAAATATTCTCAATCAATTTTAACAAAACATGAATGTGGGTGCGTGAACAAATGGATATAGTGGATCCAACGGCGTGTCGTTAGGGTCCCTCCCAAATGGTTCACATATTCATCATTATTTCATGAACCTCATGCCCCACTTTGTCTCTCATTCAAACATATTTATCATCTTAGCAATATTTATTTTTGTTCATATATAAGAATGTCACTCATATTTCAAGACACTTCCACAGCTAGTGTTAAAACTCGATAGATAATACATGGAACGTCAAGTTCAAAGGGTAAAAATAAATAAATAAAACATATGCTGGTAGGTTCTTCACAGCCCTCATCCTAGCAATTCAAGTTAACTTGATAATGATTGGATCATTCTCAATTGTTTTTTTTAACTCAATTATTGTTTTAGAAAAATTAATTAAAGACGATGGCTTGAATGACTTTAGTTCAAGAATTCAATTTTTGAAGACGATGTCGTCAAAAATAAGCAACAATTCATAACCAATTTGTACATAGAAACCAGTATATACACGCACCGTGTGTGTTTTTTTTTTGGCGGCGCCCTTTTTGACCAAATTGCATACAGTTTCTCACGAAAAATTAAAGATAAACAAGGAGGATAGAACCTGCCTAGCAGCCCACTTCATGTGGAGTAGATTTCTTCATAATCTCTCTTTTGTTTAGTATTCTATTTTAGTCTTTAAATTAAAAAATAAATAATTTTTTTTATTTTTTTTAATCTGATAGTTAAAATAGGATATTAAAAAAAAATATTTAGAGAACCTAAATTGGCTAAGAACGCAGATTCTTCTCCTGGCTCTTTCATATTTTGATAATCTATAAAAAGCGGTCATAAAATCCAACCAAAGTAGAAGTACTCCTTATTAAATACTCGTACTTAATACCTTTGACCATATCTTATTTTAACCATATTTTGAACTAATATGGTAAACAGTTTCAAAGCAGAATCTATTTATTGGCCGACTTTGTTGAAACTTGAAACTTGAAACTGCTATTTCGATTCATGTACGTCGATCCAATGAAACTCAAACTTGCTTTCTCCTAAACAAACCAGACATTTCAAGTCAGGGTCCCACCCATGTCCGACAGTGGAGTACAATTACACCACTTGGCGTGCTCCAAAACTTGTCCCATCATGTCCTCTTTTTTTCATCTTAATAGTCAGTATCCATGCTTTATTCACTTTAAAAAAATACTATATGTTGTTCATTTTCTTACAATAAACGCTGAACCAATTAATAAAGAAGTTGACGGATAACTATAAAGTTATGTATTTAAAGTTCACTGATTTAGAATGCCGTTTTTTAAGGCAAGTCGCATGTGAATCGTGATTTGGAAAAAAATTAAAAAATAAGCATGTTTGGACAACTGATACACAAAAGGTGTGTTTAAATTAAAGATAACAGATGTGTTTGAAATGAATATTGTAATCGGTATTTTTAAAAAATTAAAATTGAATAAAAGTAAGATTGGGTAAAAGGAAGATTTGATAATTTAATTTGTATTTGGAATAAAGATTGCACAAGTTGCTTGTGCAAAGTAAAACTTGTTTAGTTGAAATTTTCTAAAAGTTACTTATGATAAGAAATGACTGTAAAGGGCGTTATTACATATATGTGTGTGTGTGTGCGTGGATTATATATATTTAAATATATTGTGATATTTATACTACCTCTGATTCTAATTATAAGGCTTAGTTGACTCTTTTGGCTTCCTTAATCTTTCCAAAAAAACTAACTAACTAATTCTTATAATTAAGACTTGAGGGAGTCTTATTTACATATAAATATAGTGTGATATTTATACTACCTTCTGTCTTATGACTTACTTGACTCTTTTAACTTCCTTAATCTTTAAAAAAAAAACCAACTTCATCTTATAATTAAGACTAGAGAGAGTCTTACTTACATATAAATATAGTGTGATATTTATACTACCTTCTGTCTTAATTATAAGACCTACTTAACTCTTTTGGCTTCATTAATCTTTCTAAAAAAACTAAATGGGTCTTATAATTAAAACTGGAGGGAGCCTTATTTACATGTAAATATAATGTGATATTTATACTATCTTCTATCTTAATTGTAAGACATATTTGACACTTCTGACTTCCTTAATCTCTTTACAAAAATCAATTGGATCTTATAATTATAACTATAAAGAATAAAAAATTACAGAAAATAAATAAAAAAGAAAAAGAAAAAATCCAATCATGATGAAAAGCATGCAATTTGATGCTTAAAGCCCCATGCACAATTTGCTTAAAAGCACCAATGGCCTCTAACATGGAACAAAACACATAATTTTTTCATTTACCTGCAATTGTGCCTCAGGAATCACAAATCGTGCCAAACGGAGAGAAACAAACACACGCTACAATTCGTATTTTTGAAAAAGTAAGATTGAGTAAAAGTAAGATTAGGTAATTTGATTTGTATTTGGAATAAAAAGATTGCAGAAGTTATTTATACAAAAGTAAAACTTGTTTGGTTGAATTTTTTTAAAAGTTACTTTTAATGGGAAATGACTGTAAAGGGCATGATTACATATATATATGGATTACATATATATATAAATATATTGTGATATTTATACTACATTTGGTTCTAATTATAAGCCCTAGTTGACTCTTTTGGCATCCTTAATCTTTCTAAAAAAAATCAACTGGGTCTTATAATTAGGACTGGAGGGAGTCTCATTACATGTAAATATAGTGTGATATTTGTACTACCTTCTGTTTTAATTATAAAACCTAGTTGACTCTTTTGCCTTCCTTAATCTTTCCAAAAAAACTAACTGGGTCTTATAATTAAGACTGGAGGGAGTCTTATTTATATGTAAATATAGTGTGATATTTATACTTCCTTCTGTCTTAATTGTAAGACCTAGTTGACTCTTTTGGCTTCCTTAATCTTTCTAAAAAATTAATTCAATCTTATAATTAAGATCAAATAGAATAAAATATGACAGATTTTTTTAAAAAAAAACCAACTCGAGGTTGCCAGCAATCGGATGAAAAGTAAGGAAAATGATACTTATGCAAAAGCATGCGATTGAGTAAAAGTAAAGATAGCCTCCAACGTTGCTCCAAACATCCATTTTTTGTTTCTACCACAAACATACATAGGAGATTGAGCAATTATATCTATCGCCATATGCAATGTCAGTCCAAACACACGTTAGATCAAGTACCGTGACGTCTCTATTGATCTATGTACTACTTCCTGTAATAAATATTATTTTCAATTTTAAATATAAGTAATTATTAACATTTTTATAAAAGTTAAGGAAGTTAAGATTAATTATTTTAGAGTATTTATATTTATTTTACTTTTTCTTCAATTTTATTTATTTGACTTATAAATTAATATATAATTAAATGATATATAACATATAATTAGGCTCTCAAGAAAATTTCCTAAAATATAAGTTGTAATAATCTATTCAAACCAAATAAATTTTAGGAAAATAAAAAAAATTGAAATAGTGAAAAGACAGTAGTGTGAATTGGGAGATCTCATGTTAGAATTGTTACACAAATATGAGATTTCCAAATTAAATTAAAACACCAAAATATCTAGAGTTAAGTGAGAGTACAAGTTTTAAGGGTTAATAACAATATCTTTATCTTAATTAACAATATGAGTTTTAAAATTACCTACTTTAGCTACATGTTTCACAAGTTCATATGCCAAAAACCAACACTTATACCCAAGTTTAATTTTGTGGGCACAAGTTTTATAGATCAATAACAATATTTGTATTTTGATTAACAACATGAAAATTTATATAAACGACTTCAAAAGCATGCTTGACGGAAAATACTAGATGATGAAAAAGTGGGGCAAGGACATTTGAGTTATTTAAAAAAAATTCATAATCCCAAATTCCATCCTGACATCTAATATGACATATGACATAGGATTTCAAAAATTCCATTGTACAAAAAATCGGACCGGACCAGCCGGTCCTACTGATTGGATAGGAAACTAGCCCCTGGTCCGGTCCAGTCATCAAAAAAACAAGAGCGGGATCGAATCAGTAGAGGGGGTTGAATCGGTTCAAATAGCTGGTTACTAGCCGGTCAAACCGGTTTTTGAAAATAAAAATAAGAAAAAATAAGAAAAAAAAGAATATGATCCATTTATTTATGAAATTTTAAAAATATATCAATATATTGTCTCATATTTTATTATTATAAATGATACTTATAAGTTTCTTTAATTTTTATATCTATATATAATATTATTTTATCATTGTCAATTAAATTATAATATTTTAATATGGCCAGTTCAACCCCCGATCCTAACTGGTTGAACCTTTTGAACCATAAACCTATACCGTAACCAGTTCGTTGCCTGATCTGATTTTTTATACTTTAAAAATACCTTTAGTTTATCTTTTTCTTATTTATGATTTTTATTTTTTGGGATTTTAAAAAAGCTGGCCGGCTTGGAATTGGAGGTGAGTTAATGACGAGAAAGAATGGAGATGACTATAGAAGAACACAATAAAGGAGAAAAATGCAAGCTAAATAAAAAACGAAAAAGGATAAATAAATGCCTTAAAAACTTCAAAACCTCCTAAAGATGATTTGAATATGGTAAAGAATAAATGAGTGGCAAGTGATTTATCTAAAATACTAAAATAGTTGACAGTAACTAAAACTAAATATTGAGTTTTAGTTATACCATATTTAGTTATAGTCATTGTCAACAATTTTAATATTTTAAATAAGTTCTGTGCCTCTCATTTATCCTTTACTTTATTTAAGTAATCTTTTAGATTTTTTAAAATTTTAAAAGTATTTATTTATTTAAAAAAAAATTGAAACAAATGAAACCAAAATAAAAGAACAGTAACCCGAAGATCCGGCACGAAGATCAGAAGTTCGTTCTGAGAAAGTCAAAGCTAGGCTCCTAGGGTGGGAGGGATGTGAAATTGTTACACAGTACCCAAAAGTAGTAAAGCACAGTGTTTATATTTAATTTTTTTCAAAAATATTGTAACAGGTAAAATATTCAAAATAAAAATAGGGAGAATTTAAAAACAAAAAAAAACAATAGAAATAAAAAAAAATCTATATCAAAACAAGAAATACGGAAATTTTATATTAGTTATTTTATAATTTTTTATGAAATTAAAAAAATATCACTGAATTTTAACAATACGACTATATTAATTCACAATCAATTAACAACAATAGAAGTATTTAGGTATTAAATATTTACACTGTGAATTGTTGTATAGTGGTTGCTAATTGAGATATTTTTGTTATAAAGTAAGATACTCGTGTTGTTAAAATTTAGTAACATTTTTATAATTTTACAAAACATATAAAATGACTGAATTCAAATTTTTAAATTTTATTATTCTAAACTGAAATTTTCCTATTTTTCTTATCTTTTTTTAATATTTTTCCATAAAAATAATTTCTTTACTAATTTTTTTTAAAACAAAATAACTTCGTTTTTAAAAAGAAAAATGATATGTTGAATAATAAATAAATCTCAACTGCCCCATCAAATCTTTTCTGTCCACATGTGATGAACTACAGTTACATTCCAAAAGATAGCCAGACAGATGTGGTGCAACAAGAAAAACAAACGTGTTAACTGTTTTTGACCAATACAAACGTGTTAAATGTTAGTGCAACGAGTAAGATATTTATTAGTTATTACATGAGAGATAGCAATATCCAACAGACCTAAAAATAGGTTTGTCTTGGGATATGAAGTAGTAATAGACTCTTTAAAAGGATAGAAACTAGGGAGAATTTAATTTAAAATTGTTCCGAAAACATTCTAAAATTTTAATTTAAATCTAAAGACAAATTTAAAATTAATTTTGTACAGTTAAATGACTAAATTGCCCTTACATTTTTTTAAATAAAATGTTTATTTTTCTCAGAGGTGGCCAAGGGAGGGGAGTGGAATTCGAACCCCCTCCCCCAATTGTGAAGAGGATACCTTGTCACTTGGGCTGGACATCATCTTCAATCTGTATATGCACTAAAAAATATTTATAATAAACTTAAGTTATTACCCACTTACATTCTGATAAACAAATAATTTATACATAACAAACATGTAAAATGGCCCTATGAACAAGTGGAAAAATTCTTACGATGGGTGCACTCATACAACTTTATTAATAAGTCATTGTGAACTAAGAACAAGTGCATGGGCCATATCAACAAGCGAAATATGGTGCAATACAATATATATATATATGTTAATAATTTTTAACAATGTTAACAAGTCCACCGTGTTTCACTTGTTCATATGACCCATTCACTTGTTCTTGGTTCACAATCACGTCTTAATAAAGATATATGAATGCACCCTTCTTAAGAATTTTCCACTTGTTCACTATCATGTTTCACTTGTTCACCACCGTATTTCACTTATTTATATGGCACATTCACTTGTTCTTGGTTCACAATGACTTATCAATAAAGATGCATGAGTGCACCCATTGTAAGAATTTTCAACTTGTTCACTATTGTGTTTCGCTTGTTCACCATTGTATTTCACTTGTTTATATGACTCATTCACTTGTTCTTGGTTCACAATGACTTGTTAATAAAGATGCATGAGTGCAACCATCGTAAGAATTTTTCATTTGTTCACCATCGTGTTTCACTTGTTCGCCACCGTATTTCAATTGTTCATATGGCCCATTCACTTGTTCTTGGTTCACAACGACCTGTTAATAAAGATGCATGAGTGCACTCGTCATAAGAATTTTTCCACTTGTTCATAGGGTCATTTTACATGTTTGTTATGTGCAAATCACTTGTTCATTAGAATGCAAGTGAGATAGTGACTGAAGTGTATTACAAATATTTTTTAGTGTATATATATATTGAAGAGGATGTCGAGCCCAAGTGGGAAGGCATCCTCTTCATCATTGGGGGGAGGGGGTTCGAATCCCACTCCCCCGTTTGACTAGAAAATGTTTTTCTCTGGCCACCTCCGGTGGGGCCCACTGCCGGTGGCTAGAAAAAGAAAATAAATATTTTATTTTAAAAAAAAAAAAGCAAGGGCAATTTAGTTATTTCACCATGCAAAATTAATTTTAAATTGGTCTTTAGGACTTAATTGATATTTCAGAATGTTTTGATCCCTCTTTTAAATTAATTCTCAACTGTGGTCCCTATTTAAAATTCTTCCATATTTCTTTTTAAGTTAAGCGACGTTCACACAATGACATAAGTGATAAGTCTACCTACGTCGAAGAGAAAATATAAATTTTTGGCATTGACAAATATATATATATATATATATATATATATGACCGATGAAATGCATTTATATAATCATAGATAGATTAAAGGAGATTGAATATATGTTTAAATATTTTAAAATCGTTTATGTATTATCACGTTGATGCTATGTATGATTTTGCGTGTAACCAACTAATATATTTTGCTAGAAACAAAATTAGGTGTGTCATAAACCCAACCAAACAAGCCGTACGTGATAATAGATTGATTAGGATATGGTTTCCTGCTCAGCGTTTTCGCTGAGCAAGGTGAGCTAATAGAATCTAGGCCGTCAATTTGATCTGGACGGCCCTGGTTTAGTGTATTAAAAATTTATATTTTTAATAAATTAAAGCTTGGTCGTCTAGATCTAATCTTATGGTCCAATTTCTCCTAGCTCTCCTTACTCAGCAAATATGCTTAGTAGGGAATCAAACAAGTCTCAATAAACAAATTATACAGTAAGCTCCTTGAATTAGCTACAAGCTTATAGAATGTTACATAATATTGATTGAATTAATCAAGTGAAATGAGAACGAGGGAAAACACAAAACAAAGGTTTCCTTCATAAGTTAGGATTTCATGCATGGTGTTTTAATTTCCATGCTAGTAAATTATAGAGAAGGATTTTGGTAATGAAGAACGGAATAACTGTTTCATCCACAAATTTGAAGGAACACTGCATTCATGCAAGTTTTCTTTTCAATAATTTTCTTTTGGGGCTACTCTTTATAGCCTACGAAACACGACCATAAACATAACAATAATGAAAATGTGGCCCCAGAAGTGAAATTGTTTACCACGCACGAAAATTAGTGACGAAGCTTCTTTTCATTAACATACTTTTTAGTTATTTTATTCCTCACTAGAGTTGACCAAAAACAAAATAATGCAGCTAAAAAATATCTTCAAATATAGGTAAAAACAAATATAATACGCTAAACATGCTAATTAATTTTTTTAGTTTGAATTTTTTTCTAATCTTACTACAAAAGATGCCCTTTTTCACCTCTGCGTTTTGTTAGGGCGATTTGACTTGATTTGAGATCGGAGAAGTATAAATCGAGATGTGTGTTAATTGCTCGATACGATGCACAAACTTTATTGCTTTATGGCCTCCTTTCCTTGTTTTCCTGATATGCTACAAATGGGAAAACCTTCTTTCCTTGTTTTCCTGATCTTACTTCATTGCTTCATGGCCACCTTAGCTTGGACTGCTACAAACATCAGTACTGATAAATCTGCACTTCTTGCCCTTAAATCATGTATCACTTCAGATCCTTATGATTTCTTAGCTAATTGGTCAGTCTCTTCTTCTCCATGCAAGTGGACTGGGATCGCATGTGATACTCGTCATAGAAGGGTTCACTCCTTGAATCTTGTTGGCATGGAACTTAATGGCTCCATATCTCCACAGCTAGGAAATCTATCATTCCTTGTTGAACTTGATATCAGTGACAACAACTTTTATGGCCAAATACCCAAAGAGTTAGTTCAATTGAGTGGTTTGAAACTTCTGAACTTGAGCTACAATGACTTTCATGACGGGCAAGTTCTGACATGGATTGGAAAGTTATCTTCACTCAAGCAACTAAATCTTGAAAAAAACAATCTCAATGGATTTATTCCATTATCTCTATTCAATTTGTCAAGGTTGGAGATCCTAGATTTTAATTTTAATTTCATTGAAGGGATAGTTCCACTAGAGGTGGGCAGGCTAGAGCAATTGAAGCTTTTACGACTTGCGGGTAACAAACTTTCAGGAAACATTCCTAAAACAATTTCCAACTTATCGTCCCTTCAGCTGTTGAGTTTATCTTATAACAATTTGTCAGGTATGTTTTAGATTATTTTCAATCTTTATATTCTCTTTGTTCCAAAATTTGTGTATTTGTTTAGAAGGATGATATCCTCGAGGCATTTTGGTTTGTCTCAATTGCTTTTTATCGTTTTATTTTTGGTATTGTATGTATTTTCTTCTTAATTTTTCTCAACTTTTTCCTCTTCTTTTTCAAAGGGGGAAAAGCCATTTGTAATCGAAATTTTGAACTGGATTTTATAGTCACGCCTTTTTTTTTTTTTGGGGTTTTGTTGGGTTTTATTTTGGGGTTGGTTTTTTTTTGGGTTTAGGGTTTAGGGTTCCTCTTCTTTTTCAAAGGGGGAAAAGCCATTTGTAATCGAAATTTTGAACTGGATTTTATAGTCACGCCTTTTTT
>JBAGKO010000004.1:12019797-12032532 GCA_037177275.1 Acacia concinna | reverse complement strand
ATACCACCTTCTGTCTTAATTATAAGACCTAGTTAACTCATTTGGCTTCCTTAATCTTTTAAAAAAAACCAACTAGGTCTTATAATTAAGACTGGAGGGAGTCTTATTTATATGTAAATATAGTGTGATATTTATACTACCTTCTATTTTAATTATAAGATTTAGTTTACTCTTTTGACTTCTTTAATCTCTTTAAAAAAATTAACTGAGTTTTATAAATAAGATCAGATAGAATAAAAAATGACAGATTTTTTTTTTTTAAAAAAAAAACAACTCAATCGTTGCCTTCAAATGCACATGGGATTCTATGCAATCGTGTCCATCACACTGGCCAACGTCAGTCCAAACACACACTAAATTATGTGATTTGGCGGAAGCAAAAATTTAGTGTTTTTGTGTCAAATGGGCAATGATGCGCTGTTCAATTTTTTTTTTTTTAAAGAAAAAATTCTTCCATAATGTAATATTTTCAGTACTAATTATAAGAGTTAATTGGTATTTTAAAGAATCCTAATAAACTAATTACCTTATTTTAAAATATTAAAATTTATTGTTATTTTAAAACTATTTTGTTTGACTTATGAATTAATATATAATAATATAATTAGGTTAACCTATTTTACTTCCTTCACTTTTTTAAAAAATTTAATTAGGTCTTATAATTAGAACTAGAGGTAATATAAATATTTCAATATATTTACATGTAATATATACTCTTTCTAATCTTAATTATAAGACGTAATTGATTTTTTAAAAAAAATCATTTAAATCATGTTATTAAGTATATGTTTTTTAACCCTTTTTTACTTTTCTGATAAGTAATTTTTCATTTTTCTCTTATAATTTTTTTATCATTTTTAATTATTTTTTTTATCAAAAGTTACTTTTAAAAATTTTAACCACACAAGTTTACTTTTACATCAATAATTTATAAATAACTTCTACAATCTATGTTCCAAAAATAAATTAAATTACTCAATCTTATTTTTACGCAATATTACTTTTTCAAAAATCACTTTTCCATCTTCATCCCAAACAAACGCCCCCTGTTCTTGTGTGAACACTTTTAAGCTTGGTGACATGCTAGAGCCTTGATGAGCCCAAAACCCCTAACCTAAACTTTTTATGTATCAAAATAATATCTTTTTATATCGTCCATTTTCTGCAGCTTCTACATGAATGAAAAAGGTGACGGAAATTAACCCTTCAACACCTTATTTAATGAATGTTTCAAAATGGAAGACAAAGTGCTATTCATCATCAGGTTGCCTAAAAACAGTTTAGTGAAAAACTTCACAATAACTTGGGAAACTTTGGATCTTGATAGATTTCCTAAACTTGCCGTCCCACTGCTTCCTTTACTTTTATAGTACGCTCAATGCACAATATTTCAGGGGCTTTGTTATCTCTGTATATACACAAAAGCTTGTCATGACCACCATTAAGCATCCTGTTTCATTTCTCTTCCTCCGTCCACTGTGTCTTCTCACACATTATTGCCAACAGTAACATTCGATGCAGCAGCATCGCGTTGAACAGTTTACATGGCAGCTTGGTCTTGAGCATTTTGTGAAGCAGCAGCAGATAGGTGGTGGCAGACATTTTGTGAATTTCGGTACCGAGCAACATCTGGGAAAGTTAGGTCTCCAACATTTGAGGGTCCGGGGACATTTTGTGCAGCTGCATTTTAAGCATTTAGGAAATTTTAGTCTCCAACATTTCAATCCACAGAATCTGCAGGTGGAACTGGTGTTTGACTTTGATTGAGATATCTGACTTTGCCGAATCTTTTTGAGACGTTTTTGGGTCGTCATGTTCTCCATCTCTAGCATAAATCTGCAGAGGTGGCGTATGTAATCGGGGTAAAGTTCCAAGTTGCAATGCCCACCTCCTCTGATCCACAACGGCTCGTATGGTTCTCTAGCCATTTCCCAGAGTCCATTGCCGTGAAATAAATTGACAACATCATCCTCTGTACCCTGCATTGATAATTTAGCTAACTCTTCTCAGTTTCCAGTCCGTAAAGCAATTGACACTGTAATGGAAGTTCATGCATGGGATAGTACAAATGAACATGGAATTCGTTGATGGGATGTAATAAATATCTTTTATAGGACTCAACATTTATAAAGAAACTTCACTTCAAATGCTTAGTCATTAAAAAAACTTGAGTGTGACGAGACAGATATAAATTGCCAGAAAGAAAATATGTTGCAGTCCTGTAACCACCGATATAGATGCTCAAAGGGGAATATTTCAAAGAGGAAATTTAATACCAAAACAACTGAACCTTGTGCCAAGAGAGAAGTCTTTTAAAATATAATCCTTTAGTTCTTAATTTTAGACCTATTTATTTATGTGAGTAGAAAAACGAAACTAAATAAATTACTTAATTACAACATATATGAGATAATCTTTCTAAAATACTTATGCATAACATTAGACTATATACCGATTTATAAGTTCAACAAATTAGTTCAGAAAAAATGATAAATATGAACGATAAGATGAAAACAAAAAAATCTTATACTTAGGACCAAAATCCACTCACAAACTAAATCCTACAGTTAGGACCAAAGGAATACTAAATGTTCAGATAAAGTATCCTTCAAGAAGCGGAATATTCATTGAGATCATGACATGGTGTTTTTACTTTGTTAATTTTCCTGTAATATCTGATGGTCCAACCAGTCATGACTTGCGTATCCTATTATCTTTAGTTTTCGTAGTTATCTTGAAGGAATCAATGTCTATCCATCGTGTCTCTTAGATACTCACACAGAAAGAGTACACACATAAGCATCATGCCTATTCATGAAACAACTTCCAGTTTTTGGGTCCCACATAAGCAAGAATATTTCGGAATCAAACAAAGAAAGACATGAACCCTCAGAATGTCTTGAAGCAAATGCAAAGAGAAAAAGTAATATGATTTGAGTGCATCTTACTCACATGTATTACAAGTACAGGGCACTTCACCTTCTTTATTTTGTTGATGTTCTGCAAAGGTTAGAAAATCATTACACCCAAAATCATAGCAGAACATACAGAAACCAAAATACCCCCTCAGTTTCTTTTTGTACGTCACTTCCAAGGCAATGTCAATTACTTTTTCCAAATACATCCTTATATTAGTGCCCTCAATTATTTTACACAACACATTAGTTACAACTTTATTTGGAAAGTCAAAATTTTAAAACATCCTTTGCATTTCTCAATAATCTCTGACTAAATGCATATAACATACGGAGGCCATCAATAAAGTATCGGTTAACCTGAGATTCCAAAAATTAATGTCTTAAAAAGCAAGCCTTCTTTAATCTTCCTCAAAGCTCTATCAAATATACCTTGTCTCTAGTTATTACTAATCCTATTTCTAATTTAATTTATTTATATTTTGTAGCCATGTCAAACAAATTAGAAAATAATTGTGTGCGCTTTAGCTTAAGCAGTGCTATAATACCAGATTACCCAAGTTTCACCTAGTGTCATGTAGCACTTTAAGTTAGACAGCTTTACCTTGTAAATGTCAAAGCAAAGAGTGAACTTGACATGGCAGAGTACACGAAGACCAGAAAGAATGCCACTGTGTAGAACGACGCCTCTCAACCTTGGCAATTTAGCTGCCAAGTGCAGTGTTGGCCCACTTCCAACCGATTGTCCATACAGGATCAAGTCTTCTTGGCTAACTCCATATTGTGTCTCAAGGCATTCATATATTGCCTCAATATCAGCATACGTGTTCGATTCACTGGGCTGTATTTTTCACAGCAGTAACACTATCAGTACGAATCAACAGCATGGCATTCGTAGAACAGTTTTATATCATGTAAAAATCTAAGAGACTGTATAGAAAAACTATAGTACCTCTAGCCCTTAATATAAAAGCTAGATAACTAATTTGCAAATGTTAAGTAAATTAGTTAAGTTAGTTATTTGTAATAAATGTGTATTAGCTTTCTTATGATACCCTCTTTAATCTAACTCTTATATTTAGGGCCAGAGGAGTGACATATTTCAGATGCAAGACATAAAGAAATCTGAAAAGGTCAGCAGGAATCTTTTAACTAGTGAAAAAGTTCAGACATTTAGATGAAGCCATTATCAACCTAGTCAAAGATTCTAGCATCATGTGATTATCTTAAATTCCCAAACTTGAGACAATTTGATTGATCACAGGTTTCTTTTTGCAAAGGTTAGACAATCATTACACCCAAAATCAGAGCAGAACATACAGAAACCAAAATACTCCCTCAGTTTCTTTTTGTACGTCACTTCTAAGGCAATGTCAATTACTTTTTCTAAATACATCCTTATATTATGTAAAAAATTAGTTAAGTTAGTTATTTGTAATAAATGTGTATTAGCTTTCATATGATACCCTCTTTAAGGAACCCCTTGTCTAACTCTTATATTTAGGGCCAGAGGAGTGACATATTTCAGATGCAAGACATACAGAAATCTGAAAAGGTCAGCAGGAATCTTTTAACTAGTGAAAAAGTTCAGACATTGAGATGAAGCCATTATCAACCTAGTCAAAGATTCTAGCATCATGTGATTATCTTAAATTCCCAAACTTCAGACAACTTGATTACTAGTTCACTGCTTCAACTTTACTAATAAATTCTACTTCTACAGAATTGGATACTCTCTACATTCACAAAACATGAACACATAATAATACAATCAGAATGAAATAAACAGAAGAGAGATTATGATTTGAAAGATAAAATATAAGTCCCACAATTAGTCATTCTTTTGTATCACCTATTCTCTCTAACTGTCTGATGCTTCATTTCTTGCCCATATTTTGTTAGAATGTTAGATGAGCTGTTTTGAATTCATCACTTGTCTTCATATAATATATTTCACATTTGACTTATCAAACAGGTGCTTCAAAAGGTTTATAATCCCTCTGAAAAAAAAAAGGTCTTACCTTGCCTGTAGAGGCCCCATATCCAGAGTAGTCATATCTGTAACAGAACAAATTGCAGAAAAATATCATCAATTCAAGTGTTTGTTGAAAGTTGGCATGATAGCAAATGATACTCTTGAAACGCATGGAATTCAAAAGGTGTCCAAGAAATAAATTACAGATTTCTCAAGTCCAGGTGGATAATAACAGTGCCATTAAAACCTCGTTTGAAACGTTCAACTCCTTGGAAAGAGAAAAGAAACAACAACGATGCATCATCATTATGAACATAATATTTCTGAGGAACGTTCACAAAACGCACAACGAACTTTGACCAGAGGGTTTGGAAAAGGAAGGTCACAGCTCACCAACGGCACCAAATACCAAGGGAAACGATAATCCTTATCCTATATGTTTCCTCATCAATCAACGTAATGGTAAAAAGAAAAATGGAAAAGGAGAAAGGGAACTCTCGATTTGTACTTTATACAAAGGAGAAAGTAAATCCAACGAACCACTAAGAAAGGTCCGAAAAAGACTGTTTGGACTTTGAAGCTAATTAATAGGAACCAAACATACAATCACCTTTTTATCACTCCCATTCACTTCATCCTTTTTTTACTTTTAAGCAGCCACCAAAAACCACACTCTTTTTCTTCTGATTGGAAAGAGTACAAGTAGGAAACATTCACCAGATCTAATTCCTATTTTTGGATCCAGGCTTGGCAAAACACTCAAAAAAAAAAAAGAGTGAAAAATACATAAACACATACATATATATTCGGATTCTGGGCAACACAAAAGGGTCCAAGAACGCAATACTAGAAGCAGAAAATGAACTAAACTTGAACTTTTTTTATATAACTTTTTGGTGATTATGTTTGCAAAAAGTGATTAAAGAAAAGAAGAACACTAACCCAATGAGATTAACTCTGAGATTGACCTTAAGCTGGATGAAGAGGTCGTAGAGCTGACCCAGGTCAGCGGCATTGCCGTGAGAGTACAGAAGAGTGAGGCGAGCGTAAGGATTTCTGAGGTAAAAAGCCACAATCTTGTTCCCAAACCTAGTGTCCACCAACAGAATATCCAACGAAGGATCATCGGCGTGAGGAATCGGCATCAGCATGGAAGGCGACGGCGGAGACGGCGGCGAAACCACCATGAGCTTCCCGTCCGGCCGTTTCTTGAGCAGGTAAGTGGGCGGGGACGGCGGAAAGAAGGCGAGTTTCGCCGCTAAGTGAGAAAGCACACAACCCATTTCACTACCCAAAAGAAAGAAATCAAAGACCCCCAACTCATTTGACCTTCAAAGACACTGAGTTCATTGGAGCTTTGTTAAGGTAATCTATTATGATCTCTATAAAGAGCTCTGCTTTTTATATAACAAGTTTCTGGGTTGAGGAGGAGATATACAGTGACAGAAATGAGTGGTGAGAAAAATTAAAACGAGTTGTTTGTGGAGTAAGAGGTGTTGAGTGATGTAAAAGAACGAAGGAGATGGTACTGTGAGAATTGAGGAGGTGGTTCACTGTGGTGGGGAAGAGTGAGTGTGACGACAGTGTGAGAAGCGCCAGAGGAGACTAGAGAGTGGTGGGAGAGAAGAGATGGAAGGAGGAGAGGAAAGGACAGAAGACATTAATTTCAAAATTCAGTTTTTAATATATGTGCGTTTCTTCGTTCTTGTCAGCTCTACAGGAAAATGTGCAGGTCTTGCCGCTGTAGAGACAAATTTTCTTTAGTTAATAATAATAAAAATTACACCTCTCGACTTCTTCGAGCCATAAATATAGGGAAAATTATTGCAAATTTATCCGTTGGAAAATCTATTCAAAGTAATTCTTCGGCTGGCAAAAAAAAAAATTTGAATTTAGTATATACTCAATCCAGATTAAATTACAAGGATCTATTCATTTTTTTAAAGAATTCTAAAATAATCTTAAGAAAGCTAATTACATTACTTAATCATACCATATATTATATTTTATTACATTATATATTATTCATAAGTTAAATAAAATAATTTAAAGAAACAAATAAATTTTAATTATTTAAAGTAATATAATTAACTTTCTTATAATTTTTTTTTTAAATTCTTTAAAAAAAGTCAACATGTCCTCATAATTAAGATCGAAAGGAGTATATGTCCATTTAATGTACCCTTACACTCCTTAATACACATAATTAACCTTTTTTAAATTAAATAAATTAAATTAATTAGTTAAACATAGCAAATATCCTTTTTTGAGGCGGTTCATAATTCATATAAATTAATTTAGTATAAAAATAAATATTAGTATTTTAAAAAAATATATTTTAAATTTTTTATTATCTCTAAAAGAATCAATTATACATTATACTCCTTCCGGTTCTAATTATAAAGGTGTGTTGTCTTTTTTAAAAAATCTTAAGAAAATACTAAGAAAGTTAATTACATTATTTTAAGACATTAAATTTATCGTTTTTTTTAAATTATGTTGTTTAATTTATGAATTAATATATAATGCAACAAAATAAAATATATGATATAATTAAATAATATAATTAATTTTATTAAAAAAATTTATAATTCTCTAAAAAATCAACAGTTATATATAATTAGGACAGAAAAGAATATTAAATATCTAGAAGTGTAAGTGAGGATAGAGCACACTACTCAAAAAAAGATTGCACCCGGCAAAACCTAAAAACATTATTATTTGTAAAAAAAATGTTATTTATTAATGCATTATCTGTTATTATTTGGCCAGAAAAACAAATTATTATTTGTAAACAATATTATTGTTAATCTGTATCCATTAATATTATTTGTCATTGATTTAGTTACTCTTTTTTTTATTATTATTATATTTGATCATATGACATTCGTTACTTCTTCTAGATCTTGTTATTTTTAGGTAGGCACCATTGTGTACTTAGGGCTCAAACACGAGACCATTAATTAAACTAGCACAACCCATATCAATTAAATTAAGCGCTTGGTGGTGATTTAGTTATTCTTATCATTCTTAAAGTTGTAATTCACTATGTTGTTATTAGAATAAAATATTTTGCCTGCCCCTCTTAGTTTATCTAAATTACATAAATTTCTCTTTTGTTTTAAAAACATGTGTAAGTCCTCTATTAAACCAGTGGTGTCATTTGTTATGCAAAAGTTGTTCCTATTTGCCAATGTGTTCTTATCTTTTTTTCCTTTTTATTCGCCCGAGCTAATGTGTTCTTATCACTTTATTATTCTTAATCAACCCCTCCTTAAAATTTGTCCATGCAAAAGCATATTTACTACCTATAGTTCTAATTATAAGGTGCATTTAACTTTTATTAGAGAATTCTAAAAAAATGAATTACATTATTTTAAAACATTAAATTTTTTTATTTTCTTCTAATTATATTTTTTTAATTTATGGACTAATATTATAATATGATATGGTTTGATGTGGCTTTTTTTCCTACTAAGTTTTTAACTCAAAAGTTACTTCTAAGAAGAAGTTAAGAGAAATTATTTTTTGAAAAAAATAAAAACTAATTACAAATATCCAAACTAGTATTCATCTTAATAACAACAGTTGGATCCTTGTTCTCAAAATGTTTAAGCATAAAAGCTTTTCCTTTTGCCAATCTTGAATATGTTTTTCAAAGTAGGTGAAACATTTTTTTAATTTGGAAAAAGGGCATAGACACAAGCGCTCTTCTCAAAAGACTTTCAGATCTTCTTTACACTAGATTACTCAATGACCCTTTTTTAAAGATTAAACAAATAATGTTTTAGAAGTTTTATTGATCAATAAACAGTTGTTACTATAGATAATGTTCCTGTTGGATCAACAAACATCATTCATCAAGACATTTATTCGATATTGAGTAAATGTTCAAGTTTTAAAAGTTCACTTGTATATCATCTACATTTTCACATCCTTTGTGCTCTACAATTATGTCCAGTCATGACTGTGGATTATTAGGGTCTATTTGGTATAAGGGGAGGAGAAGGAAATTGAGAGATTTTACTCTTATTTCCTTGTCTGGATAACAAAACTTTTTAGAAGATGAGAGAAATTTTTTTAAGATTTTCCTTCCCTCCCCTCCAAAATTAGGGAAATTTGGAGGAAATATGTTATATTTTAGCTTCTATTAATTAATATGCACATAGTTTTTACTCGTTTTTAATATGTCTAGGTTGTCTCCATTTTATATTTGTGTTATACATTATTAATATCATACTGTATTATATTTTTTTATCGCTCTATACATATTTTTAATAAGAAAAACAAATTCATACACATATTTTGAAAGTTGCAGGTAAATTTTTTTATTATATGACAAATATTAATTCTCCTTTATATGTTATATTTCAAAAACTTTTACATTGACTAATACCTATTTTATTTTCTATTGATTATATTTTTATATTGTTGATTATATTTTTTACATTATTAAAATATCTCTCCTCCTCTCCCTTTTTATTTATTTAAATAAAATAAAACAAAATCCTTTTCAAACCCCTCTCCCCTCCCCTCTATTGTGCCAAATAAAAGTTAGAGTAACAATCTTTTTAATTTTTTTTCTATCTTAATTTTTTAAAAATCCCATTAAAAAAAATCACTTGTCTAAAGGAGACTTTAAATTGTAGTGAGGGTCAGGGAGGTAGCTTTTGCTTTAGGTGCCCTGTCATTTGTTAGGTGAGTCGAATCAGGTAAGTCCGAAATCAGTACTTGAACACCTTTTTTTTTCCCCAATCAGTACTTGAACTTGAACACTTACTTGTACGTCATTTCAAAAACTTAGGGTATTCACTTGGGTTTTCTCCATTTCCAGAAAATAAATCCGTATAATTGACAGTTTCATTTTCCCCTTTTTTTCTGGCAAAAAACTGTTTTATTTCATGCACGCCCCTATATTGTGTACCATATCTTGTGATGGTCCATTCGTCCCCAGCCTGTGAGATAGGTTTAATTTCTTAAAAGAAATTAAAAAAGTACACGAGAATCCTTTTCTTTTCTTTTTTTTTTGTGAACGAACACGAGAATCTATACACACACACAAGAATCTTTAACTTTAACCATTATTATTTAAAAGAAAGACAGAAAAATATTGTTAAAATAGATAAAAAATAAATAGATATGTTGAGTTGTTAATATAAAAATTTATCCGTATTAATAATTGTAATATCTGTATATTTTTTACCTATTTTAAAAGTATTTTTCTTCCTTTTTCCTTTATTCTTTTATTATATAATCCAACACACAGAGAGACATACATTAACTTGACTCTACCCTTAGGCAAAAATAAAAAATAAAAAGACTCTACCCTGAAGCCCCATCCAATGTGACAGTGCATTAGAACAACTAAACATTGGCAATAGTCTGTTTGCTATGAATGATTTTGAGGGGAAGGGAAATTTTTATACTAGGATTTTAAAAAGTTAGAAAAGTTGGATTACAGAATTTTAATAAATAAAACATGTAAGATTAAAGAATAAAAAAAATTAATTAAAAAATTTTAATCCCTCTTCTCTTATCTTTTTTAACCCAACTCAAAATATTTTCCTTCAGCTCCGTTGTTATTCTCTCTTCCTGTATCAAACATGCCCTTAGTCTTTAACCATTAGTCACACTCTTTTTCTTTTTTTTTTTGAGACAGCCGCCATTGTATGAGTAAGGGATAAACACAAGTCAAATTTATTTAATATTTTAATGTATTTGATATCAACAAAAAAACCTGGGAGCGCTTTTTTTCCCTTGTGCCACTTTGACATATAATTTTAAGTTTAATTTTTAAAATAATTATAATTGCCTTTTCTTGAAGGAATTGTCAGTATAAATTCTTTCATGGGAAATTGTCATTCCTGCATCAACCTTAAAACCAATTTTCTCACTTGTCTTCAATTATTTAAAGTTTTTTAGTATTTTTCATAATTAAATTTGACATCAATTAGTTAAAATTCTAATAATTCTTTAGAAAATATTTTTGCCACATTCATCTATCCTAAAATTCACTATTTTATTCCATTTATACTGTCATATGTTTAAAAAAGTTTTGGTGAATAAAAATCAAAATGTTACAAAAATTATTTGAGTGTTATAAAATTAGGACAATGCAAGAGATTAAAATAAGAGAATAAGAGAGAATTGAAGAGAAAGATGAAGCAATATCTTATTCACTTGGATTGTGTACAAAGTGCATTGTGTAATGCCTTATTTATAAGCTCTCAACTTCAACCAAGAGCTCCATAGAATCAATAAAAATTTCAATCCTCATTAGTGTACAAATTGTAACATTTGAATTATTGGCATAAAGACCTCTAAATAATATTCATTGTAAAGGTTATGAAAATGAAAAGCCAAGAGATGGGAGTTTATGGACATCCACATATAATATTTTTACAATAAGTATATTTATATTAACTAATAGTCAGCATGAGAATCCCGCCATCGGCATAAAATATGTTCGATAATTGAAAATCACGTCAAGCTCAATTATTATATATTGGGCAAAAATGTCATGGGTAGTTGAAATTGAAATAGTACTGGTATTTCACCAGTAATAATTTATACACCATTTGTAGGTGTGATAAAACGACCGTTGACCATTTAAAAAAGGAAGAACATTGACAAAAAAACAAAGAACTAAAAATAAAAATAAAATTTATATACGAGTAATTTTTAAAATAAAACTCATCTTCCTGTGTTTAATTAAAGTTAAAAAAATGGCAGCTGAATTCGAGGACAAAGGGTCGAACAAAAGTTTTCAACACAATCACTCAACTTTTAAAAAGTTGGGAACAAAACAGAAAGAGCAACATCAGAATGAAATAGTGGTCAAGTTTGTTTTGCGTTTAGTGCTGTGCTTGTTATATAATATTATACACTACTATTTAAAATGGAGCTCATCATGGGAAGGATGGACTGCTTAATTATTTGTTTTATATATGATGTCTCTTTGTTTTTCTTTCTTTATCACCACATATTTGCTCTTTCTACGCATCTCTGGTTCTCCAAGATTTCGTTGGTGAAGTCACAATCTAATTCTGCTATTTCTTTACTACGTCCCTGGTTCTGTGTCGTTTACTATTTCTTCGAGGGTAAATCCTCCCCTTTTCGTCTTCCTATTTTCTTCATGCTTAATTTTTATTTGTGTTGAAGACATTGACTTCGGACAACAACGTTAAAGACTTGGGAGATTTTACTTAGTGCTATCACAAATGGCAAGTGATCAATAGTAGGATGTTTTTCTTCCTTCACCACATCTTTGATCTTTCTACTCATCTCTGGCTCTCAAAGATTTGGTTGGTGAAGTCTTAATTTAATTCTGCTATTTCTTTTGTAAGGCCATGGTTCTGTGTATCGTTTACTATTTATTTGTCTATAACTCCTCCCCTTTACATCGTCCGATTTTCTTCATGTTCGATTTTTAATTGTGTAGGAGACGATGACTTCTGACGACAATGTTAAAGACTTGGAGAACTTACTTAGTGCTATCACGAATGGCAAGTGGTCAGTAGTCCTTGAAATGTACAAGAAGAAAAGGGAGCTTCGCACGGCCAGGATAACCGCGACAGGAGACACCGTACTACACGTAGCAGTGACCCTTGAGAAAGAGTAGGTGGTGGAATCCATGGTAGCTGTTTGTGGAGAGAGAAGCAATGAAGAGAATGAGACATCGGCGTTATTGTCATCTGTAGATGAAAATGGTGATGAGAAAAAGCTTGTTCTTGGAGTTGAGAATGAGAAAGGTAACACTCCGCTTCATTTAGCAGCTTGAATAAGAAATACTGAAATGTGTAAGAAAATAGGTGGCGCATGCCCTTTCTTAATTGCTAAACGCAA
>JBAGKO010000004.1:11986887-12012651 GCA_037177275.1 Acacia concinna | reverse complement strand
AGGCACAAAACTAGAATCCATAGAATACATTGATCATATTGTATATGATTACATGCCAAGAAACAACAAATATAACTCTACATCTAAGCCCGCTCCCTCGTTCCGCCTTTGTTGGAACTTTCATCTGCATTGTAGAGAAGGTAAGGTTTCTAAAGAAACCTCAGTAGCAAAATCATAATCAGAAACCATGTAATGCAATGCATGTCATGCTATATACAATGCTCATACTTTACATCTGGTGCCCTTTCTCTCGGCATATACTGTGTATCAGGAGCCTGCACGTGGCTCAACCCAAACTCAAACTCAAATATCCAAGGCATAAACAGGGAACCACACCTCTCATGCATATAGGCTAACACAACCAGAACACATCATACATGCATACAACAAACAGCATACAACACAAAGCAATACATGTTAATGGTAGAGATTCTTACTACCATGACACAGCATACAAGCATACAACAAACAGCATACAACACAAAGCAATACATGTTAAGGGTAGGGATTCTTACTACCGTATTCTCCTTGCCCGATGTAAGAGCTCTGTTTTGTTGTTTCTAGCGTTGCTGGATTACTAGTATGCCTCTCTGTAACACATATACAAATCACAATATAGGGCATTACTGTCTACCTCTAAATGTATACTATTGTCCTACCTCTCTGTACCTCTTCCCTATTACTTGAACTGAGTCTTTCCCCTTCCTATATTGTATTCATCCCTTACAGATACCCTTATATTGTCCACCCTATGCAGCATGGGTCCCCTGTTGCTGGCCCGTCCCTACTGCCCTAACCGGGACAATTGGACAGCATCTCCCTTAGATGTGCCCACTAGACCTCCTGACAGTTGGGCATCACCTTCCCCTGGAAATTCTTACTTCTATCCAGGATTGTCAAACAACACCTTCTAGGAAATATTATTTTAGTCCGGGACCATTAGATAACACCTTCGCTTAGAAAAGACTATCATGATCTAAAACAATTGGACAGAACTTCCCCTTAAGTTCACTATTTAGACCTGCCCAATTGGACAGAATATCCTCCTAACTACTAACAATTGCTGGAAATTAAAGGAATTCATAAAAAGGAGTGATCCAAAACTTACTTGGACCAAAGACCTAGTCAGGACAATCGGAACTTCAATTGAAAGAGGCTTCTCTAAGAGAGGGTGGGAGAGCACCAAGAGGGAGAGGGGGAGCACGGTTTTTGGGGTGTGAAATGAAGGAAATGTGAAGGGTATTTATAGGGGAGGAGAATGGGCCATTTTGTAAATATTTTTGGGTCTTTAGGTATAATTTTCTCGATCTTCAACATGTGTCATCCCTTTCCTCTTGACACATATTCTCTTCTTGAGATTGGTGTGAACACCTCATAGGGGCAGGTGGCACCATCTGCAGCTGCCAAAACGAGCCCCCCAGATTCAAACTATACCGATAATTTTGTCTAATCGGCCAGAAAACTGAAAAATTCTCAAAAATTTTGTAGTCATCCAAAAATTTTGAAAAATTCACAGGAAATCCATAAAAATATTAGAAGGTTCTCATTAAAATTTTGTAATTTTTAGATGTCTAGAACTCCTAGAATAGATTTATCAGAAAGTCCCTTTTTCGGCGATTAACCAATTTCAACTGATATTTTTGAACTTTTTCCTAGCTTCTAACCAAATTAATAAATCCTCCAACATCATGTACTAATTTTCTCAAGTCTCATTCCAGAACATTGAGGTCCTTAAATATCTGCTATGACCGAAGACTCGATTTGGCCAAAACATTTTTAGATCCCGAATTTTTTTGAGACCTCCAAAAATTATTTTGACCACTTTATACTGTTCTTAACGTCATATACTATATGCGGAACCATTATGAGAGTTTTTGGGAACCTTGGATCTATCCACATTTTGTCCAAAAACTTTGTAGAATTTTTCCTCTTTGCACAGAGGCCCTTCCCCGAATTTCACTTTTATTGTTATAAGATATTTCAGTTCTCTACAGACTAAGGCCCTTTGCTTGTCTAGAATACCTCATCTAGGCCTAAAAAAAATATTAAGGTACAACACTCGATCTACCCCAAAAATACTATTTTGGCCTAAAGTACCCTTTTTCGACCTAAAAAAATTTGGGATGTTATAGGTGTATCCTGAAAAATAGTTTGTTGCTAAATTTTAATTGTAACCTTCTAAAAATATATTAAAATAATATGGATTGAGACCCATATTTAATAAAAAAAGTAATAGAAGTGAAGTTAACGTCGTTGTTATTATTGCTCCAAAAAAATTTATGATGCCTATTTTTACACATTAAAATAGTTAATTATACTAGACGCCTTTAGAAAAATAGTTACTTGCTAAATTTATACCTGAGCCCTAGGGATGGAAATAGACCTAGTCTGGTTAGGCTTTATCTAAATAGGCATGTGCCTGTATGCAGGCTTTGTTTTAGACTTAAGCTTGAGCCTTCAAAAGACCTGACAAGACTTGAAGCTTGTTTAAAGGCCTACTTAAAATTTATATCTTTAAATAACCTTTAATGCATATACCTTCAAATTTATCTATAACCATTCATGATTATATACAATCTTATATTATGTTTTAAAATATTAACATTCATTCTCGTTGTAATATAAGGGGCTTAATAAGGAAAAGAAAAGAATGTATATTGACAACATTTGTATGAATAAGTAGGAATAATGAAAACTAATTATTTGTTGACTAATGATACATATTTTCTAAAATTGATCAAGTATAAGAAGAAGCATATAACACTGTATTTTACCCCGTTTACTTTTCTCATCATATAAATTGAGACAAATTTCTCATACTAAGATTATAATATTGCTATAGTGAATAATGAAAATTGGGGAGAGTGATTAAGTTAGTGTTGTTATCTTGGGTAATTGAAGATGAGAAAGGTAAAGGCGAATTTTTTATGCAAAATAAAGGGCTGAGTGTAATGACAATGATATGTGAAACTTTGGATTAAAGTCAAGGTTAAAAAAAACTTAACAGTATGGATAAGTTGGTAATTTTATAAAATTATTTAAATGATATTATATATACTTATATAATTATATAAATTAAAATAATTAAATAGGTCAAGCTTGTAAATTAGACTTTATGAAAATAGGCCTAACCTATTTATCTAAAGAGGCCTAACAATAATTATAAACTTGAACATGACTTATTTACTAAATAGCTTAGATTAGACTTTATATAGACTAGACCGTAGGCCCTATTAAGAGGACTAACCTATTTTCACCTCTACTCAACCCTTATAAGTTTTTAACATGGATTTTTTATACAAAATTTTGCGAAGCAACACATTGATGGCTGATTAGATATTATAAAGGTTATCATGGCACGCATTCCGATGAAGTTTGATGAGCAAGTTGGCAATTTTTGCTTGGGCCCCTGTAGAGCTGTAGTCCAAATGACAATAAAAACTTCTCTTGAAAATTTCTTAAGGATAAGATTATGAGTTCAAACCCTTTATGAAGAATATAAAATCTAAGTGAATTGGCATAACTTGTGGCTAGTGAAATGGATGAACAAAAATGCAAAATGTAAAAACATGGTCAAAACCACCAAGGGTGAGTAGGGTGGAAATCATTTATTTTTTTTAATAAAAAAACCATTGTCCTCGTCTATTAGTATATGATGTGGTTTATAATAATCACAATACAAACTAGAGATTTTATAGTAAGAACTCAGTAGAATTAGTAACATCAATCTAAATACTTCCTCCAATCCTAATTATAAAACTCAATTGATTTTTTTAAAACAAATTAAAGGAATAAAATAAATTACTTAATCATATCATATGTTGTATTTTATTATATTATACATTAGTTAAACAATATAGTTTTAAAAATATGAATTTAAAAACTTTAAAAATAATATAATTAGTTTTCTTAAGATAATTAAAAAAGTTAATTAGGTAATATAATTTAAACCACGAGTACAATAATGATTAATAACGTTAAAAATGTCAAAAATAAAAAAGGATGCTCTATCAGTAAGTTTGTGGCTCAACTTGCCAATTAGCATGCTCTAGTAATACATCTAAAATCTTTGAAAAATCACAACAGTCATGATAACTTCTCTCATGCTTCGGGTGCCCTGTTATGTCTTTCATAGTTCTTCACATATTTTATTATACTTCAACCATGGTTACAGCCAAAAAAAAAAGTAATAACGATAAAAGATAGCTTATTTTCTGTTTCACCTTTGACCAGGAAAATTATCCCACGTATTAACATATTTCAATTAATGCTTACACTGCACGCATCTACTGTTATATTTAAAATTACATTTGCAAAAATTATGAACTTTAAACTATTCAACTAGGGAAATAAGAGCCTAATACAAAACTGATGAAAAGAATAAAAATTACATGAAAAATTTTCATACCAAGGGCCAAGATTTGACTCGGAACCAATAGGGACCTATACAGTAAGCAGCTTAAATTGAGCCTTGCTCATAAAAAAAAGGATTTCAAATAGATTCTGCAATGAATATAAACAAACAACCTTTATTGAACACCGTGGGCGTGGACAAAAAAGTGCTGAAGTGCATAGTTGAATCAGAACCCATGTGTTATCGCTTGCAACTGAAGCAAAAAGCAAGATATGTATAAATCCTTCAATCATGTAAGTGAACCAGCTAATACCCCCCTCCTCCTTAATATAAAATTCGGTTAACTTTTTTAAAAAATTAAAAAAAAATTACTTAATAATATCTCATTTTGTATACCATTAAATTATACATTCGTTTATACAAATCGCACAAATTAGTTGAGGAAAAAAAAAGTATGAATCCTTCAAAAAACTTATTTAACTTCTAAAAAATTTAATTGGATCTCATGTTTAAGATCAGAAATAATATAAACAACCATAAATGCAGATAAGTTTTAAGAACATCCTAAGCTGCTATAGTGAAATTTTATGCTACCTTGGTTTTTGATATGAAGGCTAGTTGAGTGTTGAACTTGGTCCAAACTCGAAGTATTTCATCTCTCATTTTTATCATTTTCCGCAACCAATTTACCTAACTCAAACTGATACATATGCTAATGTTCCACATGGACATTTTAGGGAGATCAAACCAAATTCAAGAGCAAACACCAGCTGCTAGTTAAACAAATTCAAGAGCAATTTATCTCTATGAGAACAACTCCACTGCTGACAACACATTTTCAGGTTAGTAATTATATCTTCTAATGAACCTTTTTCCCCAGTAGAAGCACCGTCATAAGAACAGATGCTGATTCTGACCCTAAGCTTTGAAAATTCCATAGCGATTCACAAAATTTGAAAATTAGAAATTTGCTTGCCCACGGATCAAAGTAGAGGGGAAAACAAAAACAAACTAGAAAGAAATATACCTGATCATCAAAACAAAGCAGCAAGGAAAAGATACAGCTTTGGATTAAATCCATGGCTGTGACAGAGAGACGTTTGGAATTGATGCCATCAATCCTTGTTGGCCATGTATGGCAGATTTCAGCACAGTATATTGCTCAGTTACAGAATTGTAAAGCGCCTGTGTATACGCATCCTTACTCTGATCCATAAACATATACGAAAATCTTTGAAAACAAGTATGATCAATGAAAAAGTAAAACGAACATTTACAGGCAGCAATTACTGGTGATTTATAATGAATTTATTTATTTTGCTAGGCACATGTATTCTCCTATTGAAGGTAATCAATCTTCTTTACTAAATGTGAGAGCCACTTTCTCAGTAGGAATTTGAACTTTAGTTGTGAGGGACTAGCCCCTTTTACGGCTTTTTTATTAAAATACTATGAACAGTAAACATATATACCCAAATGCTACAGGAGGAAAACAATTTATCAAGATGCTACAGTTAAAATCGCATATGGTGTACGATTTGACAAAATCGTACTTCAGCTAGACAATTTGTTCAAAAATGTGGGAGGGGAGAGAGAAAATTTACTGAAATCTTCCACAAGTGATTCAATTGAATCATTGAAAATCATCCATCATCTGGATGAGGAATCATTGAAAAAATCCCACGTCCCCCCCAAAAAAAAACCAAACCCACAATTTTGACCAACTAACCCATTTATCCGTAAATGATTGAGTAATAATACAATTATAAATGAATAATAATAATAATTACATAATGATATAGATAATTATCACAAAATGATGATAAAGAATACTAATAAAATAAAACAACTTTATAAATAATGATTTTCTGTACCACATCTAGTACTCGTTCATATACACCGTGGTCATTATTGTCGTTGGAAATCAATATGTTTAGGTTCAAACATTTCATTTATTTGTGAAGTTGATGTATTTAAATCAAACCACGGTGATTCATTTAAACTAATAGATTGTTTAGGAGTGGCAAATGATGAATTTAAAGGCCCACCATGCTCAAAAGTAGGAGCATTGTATTGAGCCAAAAATAATTTAAATACATCAACTTCACAAATAAATGACACATTTGAACCTAAACATATTGATGCCCAACAACAATAACGACCACAGCGTATACGAACAAGTACTAAATGTTGTACAGGAAGTCATTATTTATAAGGTTTTTTATTTTATTAGTATTCTTTATCTTCATTTTGTAATAATTATTTATATCATTATGTAATTGTTATTATTATTCACTTAGAATTGTATTATTACTCAATCATTTATAGATAAAAATTTATGTGGGTTAATTGGTCAAAACTGTTTATTGTCGGTTTGTTTATTTGTTTGTTTTTGTGTTTTTGGGGTGTGGGATTTTCAATGATTCAATTGAATCATTGAAATCGTCCACCACTTGGAAGATTTCAGTAAATTCTCTCTCCCCTCCCACATTTTTGAATAAATCATCCAGCTGAAGTACGATGTTGTCAAATCGTACACCACTTAAGCGATTTTAACTGTAGCATTTTGATAAAAAAATTTCCTCTTGTAGCATTTGGGTATATATGTTTACTGTTCATGAATTTAATTTAAACAATTTATGTCGTCTGCAAAGGCAAATATCAGCATACCACGGGGATCCATAACTTTTGGCCTAGGATGTTAATGGGCCACAGCAAGAAAATGAAGACAAGACCAAGGGGGTAAAGGCTGCGATATCTCGTAGCCTGGTGCCTAGAGGATGAAAGAGGGAAAGATACTATTGCTGGAGAAGGTTTAAAAGGGGGTTTCAGGTCTAACGAAAGTTGAGGAAGAACTTGAATAAAATATGGGAGAGACTCGAAAAGTGATAGAGCATTTGTAGGACTGGATTTGTGGGTTCTTTTTACATTACAGCACATTATGGCAGAATCTTCATACTTCGAATTATATTGAGCAGTCTCATCAATGGTAGTTTGCTTGGTAATTTTATTGAAACATAATACTTAAAAACCTGATTTCCCAGCTTACAAATAGGGCGTGACAAAAAACTGGCGCCATTAGTGAAGAAGCTTAAAAAGGAAGAATCGCCAGATGGAAGATGGAGATGCATGAGAAGTGGCAGAGACACGAGTGAAGGCAATGAGGAAAGAATTACGAAGGGACTTCATTGATGAACTGCCAAGTCCATGGGAGGGGGAAAACTATACAAGTAACAAGGAAATAGAAAACCATGTGATCAAACTTATCTAACCTTTTCTGGGCTTTCACAAGCAATAGTGGATTCGGAAAAGCTTATTGGTGGAGCCACTGATAATCCAACGCCGTGAAAAGAGACAATTCTTTTCTCTCCGATTTCTTTTTCCACCTGCAAAACTTCTTGGTCACACTAAAACAACGGGAAATATATATATATATATATATATATATGGGAGGATTCTCAAAGACAAGGATCACCATACATGTTGGGGAGGCGGCATGATATCATGGCACATTATTGTCAAAGGATAAATATGACCTGGTTGACCAGAATGTTCAGCAAGCCTTCTCATATTGTCTACTGAAGAAGCATCAAATGGTGCCTATATTCCTTTTATCAGTATGAAATGAATATAAAATTTATCAAGTCATGTACAAGCACTGTTATGCATGCAAATCCATTGACCGTGACAAGAGACTGAGCCACTAGTCCCAATATTCATCATTTATGACCCTACTTTCAAACAGTAATATAAGCATTAATGGTATTGAGTGATGATTAAAAAGGAGTAGAAGAATTTGTAGAGGGGATGGAAAGAGATTCCCTTTCCATCCCTGTAATCAAACAGGTAGCTTGAAATGCGACCACAAGTGGCAATGCACTATCAGGACTTGCTCAATAATTATCTCCAGCCACACCACACTACAAGATATGAGAAACCAGATGACACAAATCCCATTTTCAGAAAAGAAAAATAGTGACTAGGACAAATTTGTACAAGTTCAACATATTCTTGTTCAGTGCAAACACAAACCACTAGGTCTTACACCTAGTCAACCTTTATATATTGTATATATAAATATGATACTCTCATGAATATTTTATGAAGGTCTAAAATGGGCTAAGCATGCTAAATTCAAACTACAATGCATTTTGATGTTTCACTTTACGAAAAAACTGCTTACTGGTAGCCATTCTCCTGTTAAGGGATCTGGTCGATCCCTACCACCACTTGGTGCAATCCAGACTATCTGTGACCCACCCCTGCACCAAAAGGTTGCATTTGTCATATCGATTGCCAACATAATGAACATTTGACCAGAGAGTAGTCACTACCGATAAAATATTATCCTTTGGTCTTTAATATAAGATTTAATAGGTGAGTTGGTCTTGGTCTTAAATATAAGATCTATTTATCATATTTTTCATTTTTTCCCAAATTACTACTATTGATATTCCCTCAACAACAATAAAATACAAAGATAATTTAATAATACACCCATGTATCCTATAAAGTGAGGAATGACTACTACTGTAGAAAAATTCATTAATGCCATACACGGATTAATTCCACTATTTTTTAATAATTGTTCTAAGCTTTTTTTCTTTTAAAAAAAAAAAAAATTTCACGGAGGTACTCATTTAGAGTGACAGTTAGTCTAGTAAAATATCAATCTCATTGTTTTTCTTCGTGGGTAGAAAAATATAAGCTTCCATTTGCATATTACATTATTACCCAATCAAATAGATGTTCAGTTGATAGAAAGAATTCATCTCTGAAAAAAAAAAAAACAAGAAAGAAAAGAAGAAGAATAATAAAATTCAACACATCATAAATTCATTTTAAAATCTACAAGCCAGCATCTCATGACAGTAAATAAAATCATTCAGAATCCATAAAAAATTCACTTGAAGAAAGTAATATAAACTAGCCGCTAACACATCAAAGATTATTATGTAGATTTTGAGAAATTTAGTTTTAATAAAGGTATTCTAGGGAAAACATATCACATTTGTTATAATTAACTAACTTAAATGCCTTCCTTAATCTAATCAAATTAGTTAGTGGTACTGCTCTTTGATCAAACATTGATGCACTACAATCAGTCTTATTTTTTTTGGGGTGGGGGGGGGAGGGGACAGCTTAAAAGTTCATTCATAAACTAGAAGATATACCTTAAAAGCATGGCCATTTCCTTCAAGCTTCTGGTATTTGCTTTTCTTTTCATCTCTACAAGTTCCGGATCATCGAACATGTGCTTTTTTGAGTAAACACAGATGAGATTCCTGTAAACATAATTAATTGTCAACATCTAGCAAGGTCAACTTCATTTCTCAAAGGTAATATGCTTAAACTCTAAATTCAGTAGACAGAAGCATGAACAAAACCTGCCAATACTAAACGGTTTGCACAAGGGATCTGTTATTACTCTATCTCCTGCAACATAGGTCTGCAGAAAGTAGAATTTGCTCACTCTATCATTTATCAACGTGCATTATTTATAAATCTATGTTTCGTATTGTACCACGCTTTCAGCAATATATGGGCATGCTGCTTCAAGAAGCAGTGCAATAACAGCCGGATCAGCTTCACTTTGGTGGTTTGATACTAAGATGATATTGTGCCCCTGCAGTAAATTTTTCATTCTTTCATAAGCGCCACCTACATTATAAACTTTAAGATAGCAGGGGAAAATATACTCAGGAACCTATTAGTCAAAATCAAGCTCGATATCTCATAAGAAATTGTGAATTTGTGAGTATTCTTTTTAATCCTTTGTCTAGTTCACAGGAACATGTAGGGAGTAGCTCTAACTGGGATATTAGAAAAATAGATGCAAAACAATCAAGACAACAGAAAAACCATAATCTAAAGATATCAAACACAACCGTGACAGGAAGCATCTTAATCAGACTGATTAGAGAACAACCAGAATATTGCAAACAGTCAAATCAGCTACATGAATTGGGCTGGAGGGACATGAAGACCTCACACTATGCACTTGTCTAATGGACACAAAGCCTTCACCCCATTCACACATGCATAGATCTCAACCTTTATAATTTTGCTGAAGAAGACAGATGCAACAAAGGAGGAGACTTGGACTTTTAATACCACAATTCTCCCTCCCCCATTTGGTGATAAAAGGCTAATTTCATGTTTTACTAATAATATAGCAAGTAAAAGAAATCTAGAATATAAAAATAAACATGCTAGGAATTGGCACCTGCTTAAGTTTCTCTTCTATTTCGTAGAAAATGGAAATGTTGCCAAGATATGAATTCCTGAAACAAGGAGATCACATTCATTTTGTTAAGAAAAATGAATGCACGGGCAGATATAAACTATAAACTAATTACGAGGGGGCCAGAAAACCTGAGAATAGGAATATAGAATGCTACATGCCATAATTATACTCCTGAAAGTGCAACACATAAGTTTACTGAAGAAATGTATAGGGCTCCAAAACCATGAATTTAAGCATATGCAAAGAAGCAAAAGTATGAGTTTAGCATAACCAAGGTAAACACATGAATCATGATCTCTCTTTGAAGATCAAATTAACTCCCATGATTTTACAGCACAAGACCTTTTTACAGGAATAAAATACTGGTCAGAATGTGCATGTATCTCCCATGATTTCCCAACACAAGACCTTTTTGCAGATCAAACGCACTCTAACATATAATAATGGCTAAGATAAACAACTGCGTTCAAGGTGTATGGGGTGATGCATACATGTTTTTCACAACCATTTGTATAGATGAACAATAAAAAGTAAATTGAACTGATATAAAGGAGACTTCAAGTTGTAAGCTTACCTAAAATCAATTAAAGGACGGATATAATTTTGACCAAACATGTAGTAATCAAAAGGATCTCGCCTTGCCTTGTGGTGTGGCTCAAAGACAAAAGGATCCTGAAGAAATGTTTTAAGCATGGCAGTCATGTATGGTGAAAACATCAGCAAACTAAATGTGCATACATGTTAAGATGACATGCAAACAATGTTCTTCTCTTTTCTTTCTTTTTCATCCTTTAGTGATGTGAGTTTTTAACACTGACACAATAGTGCAGATAATACTATGGTCCAGACTTACCTCTACATCCAAATATATGCGATCCAATACAATAGCCATATTTGACAATACAATCTCATCTGCCTTGGGGTGGCCACTTTTCATAATCTGAAATGTGATTGCGTGAATAAGGAATTGTATTCAACTCATTTAAGTCATTCAAATGCAGAAAGATAAATGGATAAACCTGGACATCAAACTGCAGTGGAACAGCATAATACTAAAGCTGTTTATGTCCTCATAATGTATATCCAATTACTTATGCCAATTAGCCAGCTCTGATGTGAATTTTTACACTAAGAAAAGTTCCGGGAAAAAAATAAACAACAAAAAATTTATATGGAATGCAAAATTCTGAAAGCTACAATTCAAACCAATTCTTCAGATTGTGAATTAATAGAATTGATGTATCAAAGTTTTGAGCATTTACAGAGAGAAAAATAGCAGTGCAAGAGGGAGAAGCATGGTTCAATATATAAACAAGTTTGCCTTTTACAATACGACAATAAAACATGTCAAAGACTAAACACCAATATAAAGCACACCAACATTAATGCAATACCATACACTGATATGGCCATCATGAGGTAATACTTGAAGTTACAAACATGAATAGATAAAAGAGATGACAGACACGAAATAATCAATACTTGAAACATACAGTTTTGGAATTTCAGTATGAAACTCTGAGCACAAGCATGATTTCATTATAATGTTAGGAATGATTTAGTCAAGTAAATAATGGCCAAGTATTTCGTTAACAAAATATTTATTGCAAATAAAATGATTCCAACTAAAATGAATGCATGTTGTATAAATATGACAAAATGAAATGCTCACAATTTTTTATTTTTTTTCCAAAAAAAGCTCACATGTATTTAAAAAGAAGGGATCTGGAGTAATGCACAGACTAATATGAATAAAAAAAAGAACAAAAACATACTGCATTTTTATAATTCTGGTACAATTCCTCCATTCCATAAGCAACATCAGAAGGCAGAGATCCTGCTTCTGCTTCCTTCCTGATTGTCAACAGAAGTTCTGCAAAAACAAAAGAAGCATTAAGCAGAAAGAACCAGCATGTGATGATTTGATATAAAAAGCATGCAGGTAAATAATATTACAGTAAACTGACATTTTACATAACTTATGCCTCTAAATAAATTTCCTAAACAGCTAAAGATTATTTAGAATATAATATACTCCCACCTTCTCATCTTCCAAATTCTTTTGTATCAGACTAATAAATAGAGTATTTCTGCAAATTATCCTCTAACTTTGCACCTCTTTATTATATTGAAAAATCTAGATTTACACTCCCCCACTGGCTTCGAACAAAAGTAGTAAACATAGCAAGAATCTAAAACTTCTTTTTTACATACTCATCTGAATACTCCCCAATTACTGCCTTTGCCTGTTTCTGCTCAAAATTTGCTTGTGGCCATCCCAACAGTATGTAAGAAATGAAATTAAATGTTTCCAAAATCATGAAGAACATCATCAAACCCGGAAAGCTTAAAAAATGCCTTACAAGAGAGAAAGTCCTTTAAAACGCAAGATGCACTTTAGAAAGTAAAACGCTTGAGTGCAGCAGCAGCAACAAAGCCTTGTTTCACAAGGTGGGGATGACTCCATGGATCACATGTAAATTCGATGGACCTTTTTTTTTTTTTTGGTGTGTTTGTGTTTTTTTTGGGGGGGGGGGGGTGTCAAGAATTAAGTCCATCCTTCAAGGGAGCTAAAAACAAGAATTGGAGCTTTCAGTTTAACCAAATTGATCAGAACATTAGAAGATTTCCTAGTTTCTGAACCTTTACCTCGAACTTCGTAGTGCAATAAATCCATAGAGTTTGATGATTACTGTTTCTTTCTATTTCGTATTTACCACAGACATGACAAAGCCCGTGGGGACACGAGCAAATGGCCTTCACGAATTTCACAAAATTGTCCTTTTAATTTACATAAAACAAAGGTTGAAAATGCAAAGCATTAAAACCTAATGGAACAATTGGAAGTGACTCCTTGAGTAGGAAATTCGAAATTTGTGAGCAATTTGATTGATTCTATTATACTATATGTTTCAATGTTCAGACGATGATGTCTATTTTTTTTTTTTTTGGATAATGATGTATATTTATCATTAAATACATGTAACAAATAAGCAACGGCAAAATGTCGGGGCCGAAAAAAACAAGAAGAAGAAGATCAGCAGCGCCTAAGTTCAATCTATATGCTAGAACAGCAAAACCAAAGTTCCTCCTCTCATCGATTACATAACCAAACAAGCTACTTCCCAGATTCATTGTACTCCGCATTTCTCAACAACTAAACAGAACCTCAAGAAGAACTTTCTAAAGAGATAACAATTTGCCAAAAGTAAAGAACATTAAAGACGCCAGGCAATCAAGAAATCAGAACCAAACCTTCCTCGGTACGGGCACTGAGAAATGCTCGCGATGAAACAGAACTAGACATGTTATGCGAAGAGTCCATGCCCGGAAACACGTCCTCCTCTCTAACCTTCAATGAGTTAAGTGAACAGCAGCAAATAAGCCTGGGGGCGGCGGATCGCATAGAAATCGAGCCAAGCTGCAACTGAGAGTAAGACGAGGAGGAAGAAGAACAAGAAGACGATGATGGAGAAACCCTACAAAAGATAGGGGCGAAGAATGTGGATGACGGAGAAGGAGCAGAGGAAGAAATGATAGGCATGGCCGTCTTTGAGAGGCCGAGAAAGTTGGCTTGTGCCACTGAGAAAGAAGCAAGCATACTCGGAGTTGAAGCCATGAAAGTACAGGGAGCGAGAGAGAGCCGAGAAGGACGAGCGGCACGTGCCTTATATGGTGCAGAGAGAGAGGCCCACGAGAGCACAAGCCGAAACCAAAGTGGGGCGACAATAATAGAAGAGAATACAGTCAAGTGGCTTTAAGCTATTCATAATCATAATTACCATCGGGAAGCTTGCTGTTCGATGTCGATGGAGGACAGGGGATGAACCCAACACGTGCACCTTATTGGCCGGCGTACAGAGCATGGATAATCATAATAATAGGACTAATATACGTTTAAATTAAATATTCAAGGTCAGTCTCATCTTTATTGTGAGCAAAAACAAAGTCTCATCTTTATTAGAAGTCACCGATTAATTCTCATAAATAAATTCTATTAAATATATTAAACTCTAATATCATATTGTCTCAAATCCTAATTATAAATTGGGCAAAGGTGGATTCGTATTTTGAATTATTTTTTGAGGTATAATTAACACCCTAAAATATTTAAAGGTGCAAATGAATTATTTTCTAAGGTGTAATTATCATTCTGAACTATTTTCTGAGGTGCAATTAGCACCGTTCATTAACATACACATAAACTATCATTTTCTCCATTGCCATGTCAACATTAAAAATGCCACATAAGTATTTAATATACCAACTAATTTGTCATTAAGATGCCCTATAAATTAAAAAGAAAAAGAAAAAGTTCTTTAAAAAAGTTTTTTCATTTCAACACTTCATTTTTCATTAAGGCCTATCGCATTTGCAAAATTCATTGAAATTCAAGACAACGAAACTTTCGTTTTTTTAAAAAAAATTCAGGTGTCATTTTAATTATAAATTAACTGACATATTAAATAGATATGTATCACTTTTAATACTGATGTGGCTATCGAGAAAAAAATAGTTTGTACGTCTGTTAATCAAGGGAGTTAATTGTACCCATTTAAATACTTTAAGGTGTTAATTGCACCTCATATAATAGTTTAAATTGCTAATTGTACATTTATATACCTTAAGGTGCTAACTGCACCTCAAAAAATAGTTCAGGATGTTGAGCACACATTTACCCTTATAAATTCTAGTTGACTTTTTTTTTGAAGAAATTAAAAAAGTAAAATAAATTATTTAATTATATCATATGTTGTATTTTATTATCATCATATTACATATTAGTCCATAAGTTGAATAAAATAATTTAGAAAAAATGATAAATACGTTGAATTCTAATATCATATTAATTACCACTCTCTCCCCTACCACTATTAAGTATGGATGAGTATGAACAAAAATAATTAACCAACTAACAAGCCTCTTGTAAAAAAGATTAAAAGCACTTATTAATTTGTGCATTGTAATAAAGATTAGAGGAAGTACTTTATTTTTCTTTCAGGAACCAAATAATAATAATAATAATAATTTCTAACAAAGCATAATAATTATGGCAATAACATATAATAGTCCAAAATATAAGTTACCTGAAAGTAACTCCTTTTTTTTTTAGAAAATTGCAGTGAAGTCCCAAATAAGGGGATTTATGTCAAAGTGGTCCCAAGATAGAAATAAATTATTGTTAAGTTCCAAAGTTATTAATAGCGTCACTGGGGTTAATGACAACCTCCTGAAGTTGTCATTAACAACCTTAGCGGTGCCATTAACAACTTTGGGGTTGTTAATTGGAACTTTGCAATAATATATTCCTTAAACTTGGGACCTAATAGCAGTATTTTCCTATCTCAGGACCATTTTAACGTAATTTCTCTTATTTGGGACCTCAATGCAAATTCCCCTTTTTTAAAAGCACCTATAAATAACTCCATTCACCATTTCATTATAATAAGACCTGATTAAGCACTCTGACACCTTTATTACTCTTTTTTTTATATCACCAAGTTAAGCTTGGGGATTAGTTGACTCATTTGTTACTTTTAATTAATATTAATTACCAATCTCTTTTAGTAATTAAAAATAAAATTACTTATAAAAAAGACTAACTAGAGTATGATTTTGACCGGTATTACTAGCCATTTTGTATGGAAATGGCCATGTTTGCTAATTAATGAGATATAATAAAAATTTTGTATGGCATTAAAATCTTAATCTTCACACCCTATTTATAAGTCATTTTCAATATATTTTATATGGTCATGCAAATTATTACTTTTTAAGCACTTATCCACTCGTTGAAATAAAAAATTTCTTACATGATCACCTCCAACTTTGCAAAATCACTTCTAAAAGCAAAACCAAATAGGCACTAAAGAATGTCTTAAATTCTGATAACCCTACCTTAAAAATTAATTACTTTTCAACTTTACCCTATATGCAATAGCAAACCATGGACAAAATCTACATGTGAGGGGTAAAATGGTATATTCACATATAAATTCGATGAATTCACTTGTATTATATATATATATATATGTATATATATATAGAATATATATATATGTATATATATATATAGAACCAGGAAAAATATTCTATTTTCCTAATAAATTCAACGAAAGAAGTATGGGGTTATTTATTTCAAACAATTTTGTGGACATGTAGTCGTGCTTCTATATATATACTCATTCGGTCTTTAATATAAAACATATTTAAATAATTAACATTGGTAATAAATATAAGATATAATTTTTATATTTGTCAATTTTTTTAATTTACCCTTATTAATATTTCCTCAAAATTATAAAAGACTTTTAACTGAATCTCACAGTTTAAAGTCGCAATTAAGAACAATAAGTATATCAAAATTGTTATTTATTTACTAAAATACCCTTATTTATGGGGATATAGGTGGGCAAAAAACTAACGAGATATAGGGAGAAAGAGGGAGAATATAAAATTTATCATAGCAAGGAATTGAGGAAGATAGGAAAAGAGATAGAATAGTAGATATGGTAGAAGTAAGAATAATAAAAATAATTGTAGGAGAAATAGAGAGAGATTGTGTAATAAAGAGAAAAAGTGAGTAAAATATTCCTTTTTATTGTCAGCTATAAATATTTTGGGGCTGTGTAACTTTAATACATTAACATTAAAGAGAATATTTAAATAAGGGTAAAACTAAAAAAAAAAGTAAAAAACAAAACTCTATTTAAATGTTGCTTATATTTTAAAATAGAGTACATGTGGTGGTTGTTATTATAATTTGAAACGGAGGGAATAATAATTAAAGAGGAGATGAAATAAAAGAATTAAAAAAGATGACTAAATGTTATATTAATGATTGATTTGATTAACTTCCTTAGTATAATAAAATTAATTAAATGTATTTAACATTAACAACATGAGGGATTATATATGTATAACATTTATGTACACCAATCTTTTTTTTTTCTTCCCAATATAAGGTGTAGACACGAGGCTTGCTTTGTGCTAAATGCAAACGCATCAATCAGTAATAGCTACAATGCACATCAGGAGTTATAGACAAATCAACACATATTCATTACAATGATTTAAAGGTACGTTTATATTTGCTTTTGAAGAATAGCTTTTAGAACAGAATAGTTTTTATAGAGTAAATTTTTTAAAATAATTTTTGTGAAACCATGGTTTTAAAAAATGGGAGTGTTTGGATAATGTTATCAAAATACGTTTTTTTTAGTGTAAAATGACAAGAAAGGACATTGCAATTTGCAATAATTATCTGTAAGAGTTATGATGCAATATTAATTATTTTAACATTAAAAATTAATAATAAAGACTACAATTTAAATTAATTGGATTACGGTATGAAAATTACGAAATTTGTGTATATTATAAGATGAAAAAAAAAGATTATATATATATAAAAATATATTAAAAAAGGGTTAGTGTAATATATCAATTTGTACATATTATATATATAAATATATTAAAAAAGGGTTAGTGTAATAGAATTATTTTGAAATCCCATGTGATGAGAAATCCCCTGCACCAACGGTCAGAGGAAGAGAAGAGAAAAGGAAGAGAAAAAAGAAAGAGAAAAATATTCCCCAACGCCAACAGTCAAATCCCATGTGATGAGAGAGAGAAAGTGTTCAAAATATCTCAAAAACAAAAAGAAATTGCAATTGGAAGCCATGGTTTTAAACCATATTTTTACCCAAACCATTGTTCTAAAATACTTTGAGTGTTTAGACAATTTTGAATGAAATCTTAATTCGGTAGAAACCAAAATTTTAAACCATACACCTAAATACGAACTAATTCACTTTCATAATCTTCACAAATTAAATATCTAGTCCTTGTTGACAACATGAGGGGTAATAATTGGAGCTATATGAAAACTGTCATGGTAAACCCACCTGTACAGCCCAAAACAATCCAGTCGGTATTCAACAGGGCAGAAGCAAACAAAAGGTGTTGGCAAAAAGAAGAAAGCAAATGGTGAGATGCCAGTATCAAATTGGGTTCCAAGTTGATATTTTGGAACTATGTCTTCCGCCGGCACTGTTCTATCATGTGTTTGATCTCTTTAATGGGGAATTACTGTGAGCTCTGAAATCTGTTTTAACCTGCAAATCGTTCGCTTCTTTTCTTTTTACTATTGCTTTTCTAGTGTGCAAGTTAAATCCCTCGATGGCAAGAAAAGAAAAAAGAAGAAGTAAGAATTGCATGTGAATTTATAAAACTTAAATGGTTCTTTTTAACATTTCAAAAAGACATGGATTAAATTAGGTTTTTTAAATTTTCTGATGTGAACAATAGCAAGATTTTGCTATAAGAATAATGGGATTTACAAGAAAAGTAATATATTTCGCTATAATTTTTTGATATCTATTTTTCTTTCTCCCTTTGATAGTACTATTCATCTAATATTCACACTGACTGACGCATAGTGACAAAGGTGAGAGAGAGGATTTTTGCAAGTTGAGTAATAAGATTTGTAAGAATAGTAATGGAATTCGGTAGTTTGTGGATCACTTTTCACTTCAGCAAATTTGAAAAACAAAGGGGAGAGATGATTTTTCGCAAGTTGAATAATGATATTTACAAAAATAGTAATGGAATTCGCTAGTTTCCGGATCACTTTTCACTTCAGAAAAATTAAAAAAACCCAATTTAGTCTATGGTACCTTGATATCTTTTTAAAATGTTAAAATACCAATTTAAATTTTATAATTTTAAATAGTATTTTTAAATGTCATTTTCGCAAGAAAAAAAAGTGGGGGGTGTATTCTTCTGTGCAACACAAAAACTTTTTGTCAAAAAAAGTTTTTGGTCTCGCGGGCCCAGCCGAACAAACCATTCTACCAAAATCAGCCCATATTATAATGATAATATTAATGGACCCACAAGCCTTAAGAGCTAGGCAACTGTGGCAGCAAATTAGCCCACTTTATAATCATTCTTACCAAAATCAGCCCGCATTAAATTATTCGAATTTTTACCGGAAGACACACTTGCATTTACCCTATGTTTGGATAGAGAGAAAATTAGGAGAGAAAAAAAATTTGAGGAGAAAACTTCCAAATATAATAAGTTTTTTACTATTTATGGAAGTTTTTAAACCTAGTATTCATTTTCTCCCATTTTCTCTCCATCCAAACACACTTTTAATCCCAACACCATGACAATTGACTTCAATATGAAGATTAGGGGTGTTTAAAAAATCTCGATCCCGATATTCTCAACCTGGTCTCAAAAATTTTTCGATCCCGGCCCGACCGGGATCACTTTCCTTGATCCCTGGCCGGGACCGGATCACCCTTGGAAATCTCGGGATGATCCCAGTACCAGTTTTTATTTTTTTAAATTTTTTTATCTTATAAAGTAAAATTATCCTTTTATTTGTGTATTCTTACCTTTATTAATTAAATTATCTTTTCAAAATATGTGTATAACATCTTTAGTTGGAATTAAACCAAATATATTGTGATACTAAGTTTAATTATATACGGTATAAAGATAATAATGAAGATAAAAATAATAACAATAAACATAATTTTTAAACTCTAAATCAATTTATATAATTATTATGGTCTTATTAGTTGTAAAATAATTATTTTTAATAATAAAATATATAAAAATTTCATTTAATATTTATTTTTTTTAAGAAAAGAAAAACTGGGACCAGGATTTCCTGGTCCCAGTCCCGGTCCCGGGGTATTGAAATTTTCCGGGACCAAGACCAGGCATAGCAAATCCCGATTCCGGTCCTAAGTTTGAACACCCCATTAAAGATACATGTGCCTAATAAAAAAAGAGTTCAATAATGAGTAATCGGATAACTAATTTTTCATTCAAAATCAGGAAAAATTCCAAAATGCATAACTTTTCAAACATAAAAAAAAATAAAATAGTGTTTTGAATATTCATAATTATATAAAGATGTTTCGCTTCACTCTATCTTTTTTTTAAAAAAAATAAAAAAAATAAAAAGAAATGACTAAATTTCCCTTATGTATATTTTTTTTTAGAAAAACCCCACTGGCTGTTGTTGCTCGAGCTTCAGAAGAATATTGCGGTGGTGGGAGGAATATTCCTAAACCCATGGAAAATATTCCCAATAGTGGTGGGGTGACACCAATTTGATGTTGCAAAAAGTTGATGGCAATTGGGCTACAAATACCTTTCAATAGAAAATGTGCAAACAAATATATATATATATATATATATATATTAGTCTTTGATATTTAACCCAAATCTATTATCAACCTTAAATAAAGAATTACTAACTTTGAATTTGCAACTTTCATTTTTTAAATAAAAAAATTTACATTGTCAAACCATCATCAACTAATAAAGATTTCTAAACTTTATATAAGGAGTACAAAACAAAAGTTGCAAATTCCTTATAGAAAGTTGTGAATCGTTTATCAAAAGTTGGGAAATCCTTATATGTAGCTGGTGATGGTTTGATAGTGTGAATTTTTGTTAATAATAAAATGAAAGTTGCGAATTTTTTTATATAAAATTGTGAATTATTTATCTAAGGTTGAAAAATCTTTATTTGTAGTTAGTGATGGTATGATAGTGTGAACTTTTTATTCAAAAAATGAATGTTGTGAATTCCTTATATAAAATTGTGAATTTTTTATCTAAGGTTGAGAACTTTATATAAAGTTGGCAATTGTTTGATAATGTTAATATTTTTTATTTAAAAAAACGAAAGTTACAAATTCTTTATCCAAAGTTGTAAATTTTTTTAGGGAAAATTCCACTTAAATACATCCTCAAATTCAAAAACCCCCTAAAAAGTCTGTTACCATTTTAAAAAGACACTAAGGTACCATGGACTAAATTAGGTTTTTCAAGTTTGCTGACATGAACAGTAGTGTAATTAGCAAGTTGAGTAATGGGATTTGCAAGTCCGTATTGATCACTCTCTCTCCCGCTCAAAATTCGCTGACGTAAACAGTAGCGAAAATTCACAAGTTGAGTAATAAGATTCACAAGTTGAGTAATGAGATTTGCAAGTCCATGCTGATTACTTTCTCTCTCCCCCCTCTGTCAACATTGTTCATCTGACACTGATTGACGCATAGTGACAGAGGAGAGAGGGGAATCTACCCATGACGTAAACAGTGTTGGATTTTCGCAAGTTGAGTAATGAAATTCTCTAGTTTGTGCAAATCACTGTTCATGTCAGTGAATTTGAAAAAACCCAATTGGTCCATTGTATCTTAGTGTCTTTTTGAAATGTTAACGAACTTTTTGGGTTTTGCAATTTGAGAAGGTATTTATGTGAAATTTTATCATTTTTTTATCTAAAGTTAGTAATTTCTTATAAAAGGTTGTGAATTATTTATCTACCATTAGAAATTCTTTATCTAAAGTTGGTCTTGTAATGAGAATTTTTTAATTTATAGAATGAAAGTTGTGGCCCAGCAAGGGCATAGTTGAAATTGCCCACCATGGGCAATGAGCAAATTTTCTTTAATTTGATAAAATGAAAGTTGTAAATTCTTTATATAAAGTGGTGAACTTTTTTTCTAAAGTTGGTAATGATCTTGTAGTGCAAAATTTTTTATTTTAAAAACGCAAGTTGCGAATTTCTTATTTGAATTTGTGAATTTTTTTTATCAAAAGTCAGTAATTCCCTATCTAAAGGTGGTGATAGGCTTGTGTTAAATATCAAACGTTAAACTCTCTCTCTATATATATATATATATTTGTTTGCATACTTTATGTTTAAAGGCATTAGTGGCCCAATGACCGATACCTTTTACAACATAAAATTGGTGAAGGTTCAAACCCCACCCTACCACCTTTGGGGAATAACTATTCCTAAGGGTTTAAGAATATTCCTCCAACCGCCAAATGCTCATTGGAGCTCTGATGTCTAGCTTTGGCCATAGTGGGGGTGGTTGTCGATGTTTTGCCAGACACTGGCACTCTAGCAACAGCGGCTTGTAGGTTTTTTTCTTTTTTTAAAAAATAGATGTAAGGGAAATTTAATCATTTTATTAATTTTAAAAAAGATAAATTGAGTCTAATATATTTTTGGATTATAAATATTTAAAACATTTTTATATTTTCATATTTTTAAAGTTCTTTTTGTGGGATTTTCCCTAAAATCAACTTGTGGTCTAATATTAAACCTTTTAAGTTTATTTTAATTTAATGGCATTCATTTGATTATTTAAAAATATACGTGGTTTTCAATTTTCACCCCATAGAAATACACAAATTCATGCGCTGAAGGCTAGAACTCGAGGTGTTGACATATGTGAATATGGTGATTTTTGAAGAAGACAATAAAATGCTCACAACAGATATTACTGGGGAGGAAATAAGGAGGGTTGTTTTTTCAGATCCATGTAGAGAAAGCGCTAGGTCCAGATGGATTTTTTGCAATGTTCTACCATGCTAGGAAGAAATAAAAGAAGAGGTAAGTCAGATAGTACTGGATTTTTTTCAGAAAAGTTTAGAGTTAAGTGACATAAATAAAACCAACATTGTTTTAATACCTAAAGTTGACAAATCAGAAATGGTGAGTCATTTTAGGTCAATTGGTTTGTGCAACGTAGCCTATAAGATCATAGCAAAGATTCTAGCATTGAGATTAAAGAGTTTGATGAATAGGATTATTTCCTCAAATCAGAGGGCCTTTATTGCTGGTAGACTTATTCAGGATAATGTCATCATTACATGTGAAGCCTTCCATTACTTGAAGAAAAGGAGGAAAGGAAAGAAGTGGGAGGTAGCTCTAAATTGATATGAACAAGGCATATGATAGGGTAGAGTGGGATTTTCTGGAAGCGGTTATGTTGAGGATGGGTTTTTGCCAAAAATGGGTAACATGGATTATGAATTGTGTCACTGCTGTGGATTTTGATTTACAAATAGGTGGGACATCAATTGCTAGTTTCAAATCGCAAAGGGGGCTAAGGCAAGGTGATCCCATCTCGCCTTATCTCTTTGTTTTTGGTATTGAAGTTCTATCTTTGATGTGTGTTATCATATTGGGAGGAAGGATTTGAAGGGCATTAAGCTGTCAAATAAGTGTCCAGATATATCTTACTATTTTTTTGTGCAAATGATGCCTTGTTTTTCATAAATGCTAATATGATTAATTGCTAATCACTAAAGAAGATTTTTAAGGAGTATTGCAGAGCTTTTGGGCAAGAGGTAAACTTTGACTACTCTTGCATGTTTTTTTCGCCAATACTCGAAAAGAAGTAAGGGATGAAATTTCTGGAGTTATGGGGATTAAGCCTATTGATCAGCTTGGAAAATATTGGGATTGCTAGTTATTTGGAGAAAGTCTAAAGTTTCTGCTTTAACCTTTGTGAGGGATAAGGTGGGGTTAAAACTACAAGGTTGGAAGCATAAAATTTGGACTTTTGTAAGGAATGAAGTTCTAATTAAGGCAATAGCAAATTCAATTCCAATATACCCCGATGACTTATTTTTTGTTTCCATGAGAAGCTTGTTAGGAAATTGATCAATTGGTGGAAAACTTTTGGTGGGGAGACACAGAGAATAAGGGTAGTATTCACCAAAAGAAATGGAATCAGCTAACGTAATCCAAAAATGAGGGAGGAATGGGGTTTAGGGATTTGCTCTATTTTAATAGGGCATTGTTGGCCAAATCAGCATGGAGACTTCATCAAGATTTATGGTCCAAGTGTTGAAAGGTGTGTATTTTCCTAATGTGGATTTCATAGAAGCTAAAAAAAGGAGGCAAACCTTCCTGGGGATGGAATAATATACTTAAAGGAAGGAATCTGTTGAGTAAAAGATAATGTTGGCAAATAGGGAATGATAGTTTAGTAAATGTGTGGGAAGATGCATAGATTCCAAAACTTGGTGGCAGGTCCTTGTCATGTAGAAATATTGAAGAACAAGATAAGAGAATGGGGGTCTTGAATCTGATAAGTGACAGTGAGTAGAATCTGGATGCAATCGATAGATATTTGCTAGATGATGACATCCAGAAAATTCAGAAAATTGGATTACATAATACAAAGGAAAGTGATAAAAGAGTTTGGTTGGGCAATAAGAATGTTGAGTATACTGTGAAGTTAGGACATTATGTTGCTTGTGAAGATAGACTGATGTCAAGTATTAAGGATCCTAGCTCTTCTTTTCAGATGCGGAAGGAGGTTTAGAAATTTGTATGGAATTTGGCAGTCCCTCCAAAAATAAAGCACTTTGTTTGGAGAATTTTGAATGGGGTAGTGGCAACAAAGTATATACTATACAAAAGACATTGTTCAAGAGACCAAATTTGTCCAATATGTGGTATTGAGAATGAAACAATGGAACATATGATTTTTTTTGTCCTTGGGTAAAGAGGTGTTAGTTTGGTTGTAACTTGGGGTTGGACATTGAAGAATTGCAAGTTACAATGATTGATAAGTGGATAGTTGACATGATGAAAGGTTGCTTTAATCTGGATGAATACCAAAAGAAATTGGCTATGTCGATGATTTGGTGGATATGGAAATTCAAGTGTAACTATATTTGTAGAGGAGAAGGGCTAAATCCAGAAAGGGTAATTATTATGGTCCTAACATTCTAATTTTTAGATTAGAATTTAATTTCAATTACGAAAGAATTATTTATGATAAATAGGTTTATTGGGTAATTGTTAAAAAAATGTTTTATAAATGTATGAATTATAAATTGTAAAAGAAACCAATGAATGGAAATATAGAGATAACAGTAATTTATCAATATTATATTGTTATTAATATATATATATATATATATATATATTAATGAAACAAATGTGCATGTGGGATGGAAGAAAAGGAGAGAGAGCAAAGGAAAAGACATTAACATGTATATATATATATATATATTATTGCAAATCAGAGGTATACTCTTACTCTTTGTTTATGTGTATTATTCTAATAGAGAAAGGTACAATATGTAGGCTAATGAGGGAAGAGGTTATTAGTAATTACAATCAAATAATAAATGAGATAGTAAATAAAAAATTAAAATTAGAATATTTTCTAAACAACTCAAATCCTAAATTAGATCCTAGAATCATGGGATTAGAGATAGAATTAAGGGATTCTTTCTAACATATTTATATGAATGAGAAAAAAAAAAGATATATATTTAAAGAAAAACAAAATAAAAAAAAGAAATTTTTTTATAAAAGTTT
>JBAGKO010000004.1:11941453-11961704 GCA_037177275.1 Acacia concinna | reverse complement strand
TAACATAAAAGCACAATAATAATGATAAAATCCCATAAAAAGATATGAAAATATGTAATAAAATTGGGACTTATCAATATCATAGAGTTTCTATTGAATAAAAATCATAATGAAAGATAGTATTTTAGAAAAATTTACCCGTATTATTACAAATAACTATCAATCTTTCTTGTCTTTATTATAATACACCAACTAATATATATTTATGGTCATTTTTAGCACAACCTGTTTCCAAAGGGCATTAAATATTTTTTTTCATATTTTCCAATACTTAATAAGAGTAGTAATTAAGATGATATTAAAGTTTAATGTAATTAATAAGGGTAATATTAGGAATTATTTACACTTTAAGACAAATTTAATGATCTTAAATGTGAATGAGAGGAGTTTGTGAGAATTAATAGTTGGTGTCTTATAATAAGAATGGAAAGGAGTATAACTAACTTCTTTAATATTCTTATATCAGTCAACTAATTTCTATAGTTGGAGGCTAAGTAGTGCATATAACAAAGTTGTCGTTATCATGTTTATTGTAGATGTAAAATCAGGTTGCCATACATGGGCCGTTTATTGATATGCATCTCACGTGTTGAGGAACAAGGACCAGCGTTGGGCCTAGCTGGCTTAAGAATCTGGTCCACAATTGCACATTTGACACAAAACGATAGCAAGTGAAGTGAAATCTTTATGACAAAACAAACACATTGAGGGAATTTAATTAAAACAGTCTGTGCAACCATCAGGGATTGGTCTAGTGGAAGGGATTAATCTCTAATAATGTGATTAACAAAGATTCAAATCCATACTGGGAGATGGGTTCGATAGTTTCTCGAACAATATTGCCTCCAACAAGAGAATATATGCCCTTTAAAATAATCTCTGTAAGAAATCTTTCATGGGATTGTTTTTTATGATTCTGATGAGAATTTATAACCAACTTAAACCTTCTTTAGGGAAAAAGCATAAGGGGAAACCTAATAATTTAAGTTTTTCTTTGTGACTGCCACAAAGAAAGCATACTCTTGCCATCCTAAATGTAGGAATAGTTGAGGGGTTAGCTTTAGTTCTAAATACAAGACATTAATCCAATTTACCTTCTAAATTTATAAATTTTTTCCATACTATCAGTTGGGAATATAATCCCCTCAAAAGGGGTGCCTCTTAACCATACCACACTTGTTACACTTCAAAACATGGGAATCATGTCACTATTTCCTACAAAGTGCATATAGTAAAGAGAGTTTCCATCAATAGGGAAAATGATTAAATGTGGTGCTTTTAGAAAGCCAACTCACATTTGTTATACATAATTAATTTCACTAATGTGTTTAATATTTGTATATTAGTAATCTAACTCTTAAAATTAAGAAAATATTAAATAAGAACAAAACTAGTATATAGAAAGTTTTATTGTTTATAAGAAAGCCAAGAGGGGTATTTAAGAATGTAAGAAAAATAAGGCAAGAGAGCAAAGAGTAAGAGAAGGATATGTAATGCTTGTTTGGGAATCAAAGCTTTTTTTTTTCTTTGTTACATATTTTTTTATAAGATAAAAATCATCTCACATACACTATTTTTTTCAAATAGTGTAAAAACACTTTTAAAAAAATTGAAACAAATAAGGACTTGGTGGTATAAAAGTTTATTGTAACCAGAAGGTTGCAGTGCCAATTGTTATTATCTGCTCCTCTAATTTTAATTAAGAAGAGAAGAGTAAGTGAAAGTGAAAGTGTGAAAGGAATGAATGCAAATAACAAATGAGGTGTTGTTGTGACGCAAATGGGAAAGAAGGTGAATCCCATTCCACCATGCATTGAACAGTGAGACCTTATTAGAGGGCAACAGTGTGGTCCACATTTTTCATGGAAGAGAAGAGAGAAAGCAGGGGGGGGAGAGAGGGATGGCAGACGTCACATCCTGACATTGCTCAAAAGCATTAAAAAGTAAGTAATTATGAATGAATGATTCAGTCTCAGACCCTTTCTGATAAAGTTAAAGTTACTCATGTCCCTCTCTCGCGCTCTCTCTCTCTCCACCACACTTTTATTTATTATTATATTAATATAATAATATAATAACAAATGCCTCTGATATTTGAATCTCTCGTCTGTCTTTGTCTTCGTTGTACGACTATATGTATGTATACAGAAAAATTATTATGGATATGGATGAGGATTGATGAACTTGAAAGCAGTGGAGAGAATAATATAGAGTATGTAGCAGTAAAAAAAAAAAGTCAAGAATTTGAACAAAAAGCAAAATAATTGAGAAGAATGAGAGAGAGCGAGAGAGAGAGAGCCCGGAATGAATGCCGAGCAATGAAAGTGAATAGTGAGAGATGAAAAACAAAAGAAGAGGAGAGAATAGGGTATAGTATGGGTATGAATAGTGAATACCACTCTCTGTTGGGTTCCCCCCAAAAGGACAACAGAACTAGACAAAAACCCCCCTCTCTCTCTCTCTCTCCCTCTCCCTCTCCCTCTCCCTCTCCCTCTCTCTCTCTCGTGTGGGTATTGTATAGTGTATAGTATTGTTGATGAATATAATGGGGTAGCTAGGTTAAAAATAATGAAACTAGCTAGGGCAACATGATGAAATATATATGTATGTATGTATGTATGAAATAATGGAAGAAGAAAAGAGAGGGTTATATATATATATATATAAAGGGAGGACATTATATGATATTATAAGGGACATATTCCCTACACTCCGTATCTTATGCTCTTTGTCCTCTTTGCTTTGTGTTTCCCAATCCTCTTCTTCCCGCGACAATCTCGCCTTATCATCCCTCCCCTTTCTTCTCTATCTATCTATCCCCCCCCCCCACACACACAAAATACATTTCTATATTCTTTAATTACACACACACACACAAAATACACAACTCTCCTCAACTTTATATCATTTCTAAATGACCTCCAAACATTTGAAACTTCACAACAAAATAAAAGCTCTATAAAGATTTCGTGGTTGTTCCTCTTGGCATAGATATATACCTCCTTTAGGATTTGAACTCTAGGCTATAATGATCTAGCAAAGCCTCATACCACTAGATTAGCTTTATATTATTAAATAACTCTTATGTTTTAGTATTAAGGGGTTTATTGTATATAACTCAAAATATTAGAGGTCTTACGTGTGTGTGTGTGTGTGTGAAATTTTAGTTGGGCTTATGAGTAAATTTTAAAGGTCAAGTTATGGGTACATTTTACATTCTAAATAGTTGGGTTTATGTCTTGTCCTGTTTAAGTTAATAATTTTATGAAGTGAGATCTTGACTGCAACATCTGCCACAAAATACCTAATCAACTCTAAATAATCCAGCCAATTAAGTAATAAAGTGTGTGACCTAATTACAAGGAAGGGGTATTTTTTAAAAAAATAAAATAAATTTTGTCCTTTGATTTGTTATACACATACTTACTATGTATATGTACACACAAACTATACAAAGGGAAAAGAAAAAGTTAAGAACAATAAAGCCAAAATGGGCGATCAGTCTCACGTCACATTTAGATGTTACATAACACAAAGCCAAGTCCTTTTTTCATGTATCGATCACACAAACTTTGCTCAAATATATCAAAACCTCATTACCCTTTTCACCCACCACACTTCTCATCTTCTTCCTTATTAGACTACTTAATGTGTTTCTGGTCATTCCATACCTCAAAAACATAAAAGAAAGAGAGAGACTTTGAATTGTGCAGAGAGAGAGAGAGAGAGAGAGAGAGAGGCCTGAGTTGTATATAGATCTGACAGTGCTGAACATATAAAAATTAAATTGGTTGCATGAAAATTTCATACAACCCACCACTGCGAATATGAAAGCCTATTGTATACTGAGTAACTTACTGTTTTCACAAAAATGGACCCTAACAGCACTTTGCGACTTTTTTCATGCAAAAGAAAAAACGTCTCGAGCTACTCGTCATCAAAAAGAGAGAAGAAGAGAGAAAAAAATTTGAAAGCAAGTTTCACAGAAAAAAGGTAAAACCACGACACTATACGCTCACTCTCACTGATCAGACGACGCATGGACGGGTGAAAACGCAGACGCGTCATCATCAAAACGATTGTCGTCTCTGTCTCTCTCTTTCTCTCTGTCTCTCTTTCTTCTACTGTTATCAAAAAGCTCAGAAGAGCATGCATGCAACAATCTGACACGACGTCGATGAGACAAGATTGTGACACGTGGAACAAGATCTTGGACCGAGGATGAATGGTAAAATAATCATAGTGTAATGATGATAATATAATTGGGTGAAAGGTGTCGTTCTTATTCGTATAAACATTTATGTGCTATGTTGCAGAATATGGTCAGAATATATACATATATACAGGCCTGTGCTGCGTTTTACTATTTAGCTTCTGCAAAAACCAGTACGGCTTCGCTTCCATATAAGAGGGTTGAGTTCGTAGGTGGCTCAAAACTCAAAAGCTTTTGCTGCTACACACTGTAACTCTACCACCTTGTTAATTTGCCTTCTGCTATATATAAGTGTGTGTGTAGAGATATGATTTTCTACTATATATACGTACGTAATCTTACGTTTATTAATTGTTTTTATAAATGTGTGATCAGAAGAAGAGGAGACCAATGTCAATTGTCAACCCATGAATGCTTCGTTAAATTCTTTTGTGTATTTATATATTTGAGCATTTTCAAAGGTCTTTTTTTTTTGGATTGCCTATGGTGTATAGGTCTGAGGTGAGGTCTACAAAGAAATTAATCAAACTAGGGCTGCCCTTGAATTGACTTCTTTACCCGATTTTTTTGTCTGACTCGAGTTAATTGATTTCAGTGTTTATTTATTCTTGGAAAAAGTAATTAAAAGACATTTTATGTCATTAATGATAGTACATTTTTGTTATCTCCATATTAAATTTTGTCAAACAGTAGATTAGTTCAAAATTCATTAATTCAGCCATAAGCACCCCCTGTAATTCTTTTCTTTTTCTTCTATTTTTTTTTCCTTTTTTGCCATGACCTTGCAAAATGTAACATACACTTGCATGCGAAATACTTTACTGTCATGGTAGAGAAAACTTGATAATGGGAGTGAGCATTTAAAATTATTAATTGAAATATGCCTTTGTGTGAAGGAAAAGTTCATAAAAAAGACACTTTATTCTTTTGTTTTGTTATAAAGAAGTCCAAAGCATAATTTATAACATAGTTATCGTGAGTACATATATGTCTAAATTAAATTATGATGCGCATATATGCTTTTGGGAAATTTTCAAAAATAAAAAAAGAATTCTTTAAAAATATCAAAACCGCAAATAATTTTGTTTGCTAATTCTCTCTAGCTATTTCCTATATCCTTAATGAGCAAAAGACAACAGGAAGGAATAGCAGATTTTGAATTTTTAAATTCTAAAAATTATTTTGTTAGAATATTCTCAATAATTTTGGGGACTAAGGCTTGGGGAAGCTACACAGAAACAGAATAGTGGGTGGTATAGAGAAGACGTGGCGAAATAATGACCGTCATCATGTGATTGAGTCGTGAGATACACGCGCGAATGGAGAGAGAGAGGGAGGATGAGAGGAGGTAAATTGGAGAGTGGGACCCGATGTCAAGTAGAGTCATTAGTCACAGAGAGAGTTGACCAAAGGCAAAAGCATTGGACCTCATTTGAATTGCCATTACAAGGCTAAAGGTTTGTTTGGTACAATATTGGAATGTGCCTTTAGCATTTTCTCTTTGTCTTGGTGTTTGAGCTTCATTGGTAAGGCCTTGTTTGGTCACACACCTTCCTTATTCCTTTCTCATTTCGCATTCTATAGTTTCTTTCCCTCTTTTTGCTAATTTCTCTACTCTTTTTTCTTTTAAAAAAGTTTCTTATTGTTGTTTTGGGATGCTGAAGCTCTCTAAAACATTAAGAGATTAGAACAAAACGTGATTTTCACTTAATTATGACAATTAGAGCTAACAAAAGGAATGAAGGTCACTATGCACTAAAAACACTTTCTCTCTCTCTCTAATGAATAGTTTGTCAAATATTGTTCCAAACCATAACATATAGAATTAGTAGCTTTATCAAAATAGCTACTAGTCTATATTGAGGTAACTGACATCATATGGTGTGATAATTAGTAGCGGTAAATGAATTACCACTATGTCATACTCATATTAGTTAGAATTAGGGACGTTTGTGTTAGCTTTTGAGAATAATTTTTACAGATTTCGAGACAAGTATGTGAGAGGAGTTTTGTTTCTGCTTATATAAATTTAAGTTTAAAACCTAAGTTTGGGAGTCACCCAAACAAACAAAAGTGTTGTTGAAGTGATATTGAAAAATATTTTAAGGTCTTAAATACACCAAAAATTTGCTGAAGATAAGTGCTATTGAAAAAATGTTTCACATTATTTGAATTATCATATGTTACTTCAAGATATCACAAAATTTAAAATTACACGTACATGGTATAGCCTTTTTCTTGGCTAATTACATTGACAGCCATAAAGTGAACCAAGAGAGTTTGTTTCAATGAAAATATAATTAATTAATTAATCAATTAACAAGATTGAGTTGAGTAATTGGTACGAATGAGATCTCTCTTTGTTTTGTATTGCTGAAAAAGAAAAGGAAAAAATATAATTAGATTGCCAGTGGGTTATCTGAAGACTGAGAGGATTCCATTTCCATACATTCGTGCAAAACCAAAAAGCAAAGCAAATAAAGTTGAAAAAGAAAAACCAAAAGCTAAAGCACTTAATTCCCTTTCCTTTCCTTTTCCTTTTCTTTCTTTTAATAATTTGTTAAATAAAAAACTTATTTATTTATTTATCTTTTTCCTATTCCTCAATTTCATCACCAACCATTTACCTTTTCCTTTTCTTGTTGATCAACTCCTCTTTTTTATACCCACATGCATCCTCTAATAAAGCCTACTCAATATCCCCTTACTTTAATTAAAACCCTAACCCTTTTTCTCACTTCTTTACAATCTTGCTTTAATTTTCTTCAAACCTTTAATTTTAAGGCCGCAAATTTATTCTTTATAAGAAAATTGTGTTTAGGTTCCAACTAAGAGAAAATATGATTAAACGGTTACGTAAAATATTGTACTTACATTTAAGTCCCATTGAGTTGTCAATGGACACATATAGAATTGTCAACTGAGATTTAAGTGCAGTTACAATATTTTATGAGAGCATTTGATCATTTTTTTCTCTTGGTTGGGACCTAATCATAATTTTTCCTTATTTATAATTTATTTCTAGACGATTACTTAACTGTAAAAATAAGTAGAAATAGTGGTCAATAGATTTTAGAAATTTAACTATCCCATCATATATATATATATATATATATAGACACAATGCACGAATTCACCTGACAACTAATTAATTGACTCTACCATTCTTTTACTCTAACTCAATTCGTGAATTATTATTAATCTGGTTGATTGTATAATTACCCATATAATTAGTTTGTATGTCTTTATTTTTATCCTTATTAATTTTTGTTTTAACAAGCTAAATGTCTGATAATTTCTTTTGATATGATGATCACCGTTGATAGACAATATTTAAAAGAAATGAAAAATTGCTCCATACTATAATATATATGAGCTTCCCTCTTGAATATTATATTCTTCACATTTCTCCATCATGAGTAATTTCTCAAATTGTAGAAGTCAATCTACTTACTGGCTAGGCAGCTGGCATACAAAACGGCACAGATAAATTTGAAAGGTATTCATCACTATCGATATCGTAATAATAAATATATAAAATATCATTGTTCTCTCCTCTCAAATTATATGCACTCATATAGAACAACATTCGATTTTTAACTTATTACCTGTAAAGTGAAAAATATTTGAAATGTGGCTAAAGTGTGAACTGGACCTATCTGCTTTTTACCATATATTTTTTTACTCTAACCAGTACATGTCACACACACATACACAAATAATTTTATATTTCAGAGATATTATTTCACACCCACGTATACATAGTACAGGTTGGTTTCTCATTTAATTTTATAAGCTTTACATAATAAATATTTGTAAAACAATGTATACACATACATGACCTGTACGATCTTAATAATGAATGAACATCTTCAGAACGTATAAAATAAAATCTCATTTAATTAATAATGAAATCGTAGCATTCATGGTCGTTGTTGGTTGTATATTTACAGGAACAGTATGGCCCTAACTGTGAAGCTTGGAGAGTTTAATGATGTTAGTTGTGAAATGGTAAAAAATAGTACAAAGCTGCACACACACATTGACACACGCTCACACAACACCAACACCAACAACAACCACACATTCATTTTAATTTCAGTTTGCTGCCACGCAAATGTCTTGTTTTATCTCTCTCTCTTTTTTTTTATCAATACGTGGAACTGTATTGATTTCATAGCTACGTGGAGATACTAAATAAAATTATTGCATCGGGTGAAGTTATTAAAAAAAAAAACAAGTGTTTAGATATATATATATATATAGTTAAGGTTCAAATTTATTCTATAAGTGTTCAATGAGGAGCAATGTTGGCGTGAAAGTTTTTTTGGATTCAATTTTACTGCAAAAGTTTCAAAATGTAACAATATTGTCTTTTTCTGTTGAAAAGTTAATCATCAGCATCAATTTATGAAGGATCAATATTAGTTTTTTAACTTTATATAGTAACATTACTACATTTTGAAACTACCCAAGTGAAATTTTTCGTTAAAAATTTTTTTTAGGATAACATTGATTCTCAACATTTGCTCTTTAACTCTATACATATTTGTGCCAACCACAATAATTAAGGTATATATCCCGAAACAGAGTGATATGAAGAAAATAAAATGTTTTTTGTTTTTTGTTTATATTCCTATTTGCACCAAATACTAGAAGGTGCCAAAATTAGCGGCTTTACTTTGCCTTCTGCCTACATCCAAAAACAGATGCCCAAAACAGAAATATTCGATGCATTTTTATTTAAAAAATATATATAAAAAAAACAGCACCTACTCTAATAAATTCCTATATATTTTTATCAAATATTGCTTAGGGCGAAGGAATAGTACTGTAGTTTTATGTAGGAAAATAAAAACAAATGAGATATACATTTAAAACCCTAAACTAATACCTAATGACCTCTACCAGGAAGCTTAGGAATACCAAGCAAATTATCATAAAAAAACTATCGACAAAAGAATATACAATCATAAAAAAAATCCAAATTAAAATTTGAAAGCTGAGGGGAAAAAAATAAAATCTTATTATTTAATTTCCTTCTCATTATTATAGGGGGTCAATGTCCTTCATCGTATTTAGCAGTAAATCATAATGCTCTAATTTACTTGACCAAGTTCATTCAGGTAAAAAAATATTCCTCAAGATTATTAGTCTTGTACCGTAAAACGTGTTTCCTTGTGAGGCAATTTATGTCCTTCTTAGTCATATAATTTAGATTAATTTTTAGGGACAAGACCATAAAAAAATATCGCACATTTTTTTCTGCATTTCCACATAGCTATATAAACATCTAGATTGGGCATTCATTTTATTTATGCTAAAGAAAGAATTAATATAATTATACAAAAAACATATTTGTAATTATTTTGCTTCCATTATTAATTGTTTATCTTCCTGCATTTTTTTCGGTATATGTGTCGATCTCTAGCTATACCATTATTTATATATTCTTGCTTCTCAAGTATGGAATATTATGTACACCAGATGCGCATTCTGCTGCCTCAGAGAATTTTTTCTTTTGTAAATAAAATTTTCATCGATCTGAATAAAGCATTTTAACCATCTTTTTCAAAAGCTTACGATACTTCAAAACTTTATCAGATCAGTAAAAAGTGAAAATATATTATCAATGATAAAGGTTAAAATCTACGGCCTATATATAACAACTGAGTCGCAACATACTCGAATGCTTTATTAATTAATGAACAACTCAGTCGTTTCAGTAATGAGAATATTGGGAAAAGGACAAGATAAAAGTAACTTATTGGGATGCCATTATTTCAACATAATCTTCTTGATTTCTTTTGTAATTTTCCCTCCCTAAAAAAATAAAGAAATAAAAGAAAATTGCATGAGATCGAAGAATACATAATAATCGTAAACTTTTTCATTAGCTCATTACAACCTAGCTACTTTATCATAGCGTCCCTTTCTTTAGTAACTTGACTAAGGGTCCCTATTCTTTTCGTCACTTTATTCTAAGGCCTCAATCTTTTCCTACATATATTCCCAATCCTTTCTTTTTCTCAAAGTGTGTACGAAAAAAGCATGTATATTTGTGAGTATGCCTAGGATTGAATATTGGAACCAAACCACAGATATATATACATACATACAATCCTTTGGTAGTAGATAGAGAAACAGGATTGAATATATATATTAATTAGAAAATGTAATAAAGTGGTCCATTACATTACCAAGGATCACTTCATGCTTTAAGGTAGCCAAAGCTCTCTTGCTCTCTTTTTTCTTTCTTTTGTCTCTTTCCCTCCTTATCTCTCCCTCTCACAGATTGCAAAAAGATACAAATCAATTTAGATATACATATATATATATATATATATAATAATTTGAGGACATATTTACCATGAAATATATTATATATATATATATAATATTGTGAGATATTGATTTTGGATGGATCTCATCACTACAAGAGATTGATAAGAAGGACAAAGCTTTTTTTCCCCCACCTCCTTCTCCTTTTCCTGCTTTCTGTCTTTCTTGTCTCCTTGTCTTTCTTTAACCTCCTTTTACTTTTCTTTTCTTCTTTCTTTTTCCTCTCCCTCTCTCTCTCTCTCTCTCTCTCTCTCTCTCTCTCTCTCTCGTGTATTCTTTTTGCTTTCGCTCTTTTTCTCTGATTTCTTTCTTCTCAGCAAGTACCGATTCTCTCATTCCAGCCTCTAGCTGGCTAGTTGTTGATGATGATTAAATCTTCGATGCACTTTAATTATCATTATCATTATTATAATATTACTCAAAGAGATATATATAAATATATATATATATATTTCATCATCATCAATAATCTCAAAGTGGCTGCCCTAAGCTAAACTCCAAATCCAAATTTGGTTTCTTGGGGCTTGTTCCTGAAACATCTGACGATGCACTCCCATCTGATACTCTCTCGTAACTTAAGCATTTTAGATCCATTTCCTTCTGAAGAAACAAAAAACAACAACAAAAGAAACAATTAACAAATATCACACATATATAGCTGTATATTTTATAAGTTATTATTGGAGCCACATCTAATGACAAACATCCCATTATTAAAACAGCATAAGAAAAGTGTGGGAGATGGTTTTGGAATATATATATATATATATGTTCAATGCACAATTTGACACACATAAATAGAGAGCATTATAGAATAGGTTATACATATAGAACCGTAGGAATAACAATTTATATATGTTTGTTCCTCTACCTTACATGTTCGTTATTTGACACAGCATCTGCATTGAGTCAATCAAATGAATTAGGCTTAGGGCATTACATCTATATGTGCTATATATTGGTAAAAACAAAAAAAAACATGTACATGTGTTTGTCTAGCTAGTTATAATTAAGGTAGTAAGTAATTATAAAGTATAGATACTAATACTAGTTTATATAAGCGGCACTTTTTGTTACAGCTCATTTGGGTTTATTTCCTTTTTAACTTTTCACCCCTTGAGATGGTGAAAATGACAGGTCTAAACCCATTTGAATTTGGGAAAGACAAAGCAGCTTTTGAAAAGCTCTCTCCTTTTCTCTTCTCTATATATATAATGAATGAATGTGCATGGATGAATTGAAAAGGATCAAACGTAGTTCTCTTTTCCTCTCATCTCCCTTTCATTCATTCATAATTCCTAAACCATGCTTGCTTATAACTATATAAATAAAGAAAGCTTTGTCATTAATTGAAAATAAAGGCCCTATATATATACAGCTCCTTGGGAAAGAAAAAAGAAGAAGAAGAAAGAATTGAAGGCCAGTCAAAGTAGTTAATGATATTAGCAATTAATTAATTTACCTCAAAAGAACTCAAGTTTCCTGCACAATAATCTACCTTTGGCTTCCCATGCAACCAAGCTTCCCTGTCAAATTAAAAACAAAGAATTAGATACTATTTTTAATTTACCATTACTACTAAAAGAGCAATTTTGCAGAAGAAAGCATACCGATGAGAAAAAAACAAACTATCTCTTACTTTCTTAAATATGTGTGTATGCGCTATGCAATAATAATATTCTCCTTTTTAATTTATTAGTATGTTGAAGTAAAGTTGAAGTCATCCTCCTATGAAGTACTAGTATACTATATATACAGCCCCATGACTTAATAATAAGAATGAGAGGATTTTTTAAGGAAGTTTCAAAGGGCATATATAAAGCTTTTATCATCATCAACTTATAGAGCATTTATAACTTTGACAATAAGTATTCTGTGGGGTCTACAAAATCCTAAGGAAAGAGAGATATCAGTGAGACTCCATATATCTTTGGACTATCTATAGCGTCTAGAGATTATTAATTATTACCCCATCATTTTCATTTCTTCATCATTGCGTGTGGTTCTGGACAGACAGAACAAATCAATCTGATATGATTATATTCCTCTTTGTTAGGTCTATTTTTGTTTTTGTTTTTTGAGAGACTTAGAAGAGAGGGAAACGAAGGACAGCGAGAAATGCTTGTATATATATGACATGACAGGCCAGGTGAAACATATGTATATAGTGTATGAAACAAAAATCTGTGTTTATATATTTACATGATAGTTTTGAAATAAATTAAAATGTACAAAAAGTTAACAAGCAAGGAACAAAATTAAGTACTTAATGGTGAAGTTCAGAATTCTTAACAGCCAAGAAAAATGGCCATAGTTTCAATAACTTTCAACACACAAAATGAACCTAACTCTGTGTGTGTGTGTTGTTCATATTGTCAATGTCAGTTCCACACATTACATTCGCATACTGCATGCAACATCTATTTGGGATGAAAGAAAGTACAAGCCTATAAGGAGCATCAAGAATAGGGCATTTCATTAAATAGAACAAATTTACGGGAATTATTATTATTATTCTTATTAACCTGGAAGAGTTGCTCCAAAGCCCACCATGATGATGTTCTTTATCACGATTAGCACCTTCGTTTGCTTGCTTGGTAGATACATCAGACCTTCTTGAATTGTTGTTCATGTCAAACATGAAATCTTCAGAATTATCTCCAGATGATCCATTATCATATACATCAGATTGCCCTTCATTTTTAATAAATAAATGAAAAAAAAAAGATAGAACAAAGTTAGAGAAATTAAGGGCAGGCCAGTTTAATAATTATATTTTATCAATTTTGTTTGCTTGAATAATAATCCTTCTTTCTATGGACTACACTAACCTGAGGAAGCAGCTGCTTTATCTGTGGTTTTCACCGTTCGGTACATCTGCATTAAAAAAAAATTGTAAATATTAAGATGAGATTATTGTTTACGTACATGCACTACCAAAGATATAAAGATTATTACTTGCAGATTAAGTAAAATATTGGTTAGTAGAAGATTATATAAAACATGACACACTAAAAGACAGATGGGTGGGAAAACCCAAGAAGTTACAGAATAAAAAAACAGAAAAAAGAAAAAAGCCAAAAGACCTTGAATAAACCTTCCCATGGAACCTGTGTGAGATATAAATTAAAGTCTCAGAATCACAGTGCCGTACAAAGCACCTTAATACAGAAACATTAATGGCTATGTGAATGCAAGTGTATGTGTTGTATGCACATGAATGGAAGCTTGTGACTTAACCCTGGTTAATTCTAGGTCTAGTTAAGAAACCCCTCTGGATGGATGGATATATATATCATTGAGAAATGATGGTGTTCTGTACTTTCCTACCATTACTTTTTCCTTTTCTTTATATATATATATTTTTTTTTTCTCCCCCCCTAAAGATAAAATGTATTTATATAGTATTTTTCTTCTCACAGAGCAATGGAACTGAAATGCGTATATGAGCAATTGTCTCGGCTTGGCTGCGACTCAATTTGAATTCGTGGGGCTTTAATTGTTGTCTTACTCGTTTTCAGAAATCGATAAGTACCTCCCTAGAGACCCCTTCTCTCTCTCTCTCTCTCTCTGGGTAATTTATTTTCTTTGTGTTTTTATTTTATTTTTATTTTGCAAGTGTTGAACTTGACTGGGTTCATTCTTCCAAGCAAAAGGCTGTATGTTAGGTTGCAGAAGCAGAGGTAACAGATTACAGATCTAATAGAAAAAGAAGTGCTGAGGATTTGAGGGACTCTCTGCAAGGAAGCCCCATGGGAATTTGAAATAATATATATATTATACATAGATTATAGATAAAAATTTACTGCCTACTGCAATGTGGGGTGGCTGTAAAAAGTGCAAATAAGTCAATAGACAAAGTACGTCTGGTAAACGAACCACCATTTAGAAATCCTATCACAGACCTTACCTTATAGCCGTATAAAGAACTGATACGATTACTGAATTGTTTTTTTAATAGAAAAACTACGGATTCAAATCCCGATTATCCTATACAAATAATTAAACTAGGTAGATCAATTAGGAAATTAAGGAGGAGAGATTTAATTAATAATTACCTGAAGATGAGATTTAACATGAGCTAAAGTGAGATCCTTGACATCCATTAGCTCAAGAACTGACTTTGGCGTAGCCCCTGCAAACCCCAATTAATAAACAGGAAATTTAGCTGAATGAAATGGAAATTTCGATGATGATGATGAGAGAGAGAGAGAGAGAGAAAAGAGAAAGAAGCATACTTTCATGGCCACCGAGGAGCTCAACGGCGTGGACAAAGCGGGCGTGGAGGGTGGTAGTCCAACGCATGCGAGGGGCTCTCATGCTTCGCTTGGCTGGGAAACGAGACAACAACCTCGACCTCATCAAACCTTGGTGGTGGTGGTGGGTCGAATGAAAAGGGCTTGACGAGGTTGTCGTTGAAGGGGTGATGATATGATTGTTAGACAGAGATGGAGGAGGAAGATGAGTGGAATAATTATGAGCATCAACAAGAGCGCCGAATGGGATATTAGAAGAAGCTGAAGGAGGGTTTTGGTAGAGAGGGATTCCTCTTATGGGTCTCAGAAATCCCAGACTGTTGTGAAACGACGACGTTGAAGAAGAAGACAGCAAGGGATTGGCATTATTGACGGCGTTTTGGAGTAAATGACGGTGATGGTGGTGGAAGTTATTAGTGAGGTTAGAGTTGTTGTTGCAGAGTGAAGAGGAAGGAAAGGAAGAAGGAGTTGTTTTTGTGGAAGAAGAGGAGAGAGAGAGGTCGAAGGAGTGATGGTGAATGAGATTATTATGGGAAGAAGGTTTGGATTTGGGCATTGAAGAGTGAGAGTGAGAGTGAGAGGAGTCCAAAGCTCTCTTCCAGAACCCCAAATCAAGGTCGCCGCCATTGTTGTTGTTAGTATTACTATCTCTGCCGCTCCAATTTGAAGAAGCGGGTTTGGTGTTTGGAGGGCTGATTTGCAGAGACAAATCTGGCTGTGCTGGGAATAGCTCCATCCAAAACACACTTAAACCTCTTACACCGGTTTTTTAATTTCCTTTACCCTTGTATCTTCTTCAATTCCTTCCTCTGATGATGAATTCACTGAAATTGAGAGAGAGAGCGAGAGAGAGAGGTTGACTAGTTGGTTGGTTGGGTTGGTTTTAGAAGTGAATGAGAGATTGAAGAGGGGTTTGCAGAGAGAGAGAGAGAAAGAAGGGGAGATTTGAGATTGATGAAGATGAGGAGAAGAAGGCAACAAGCAAGGGGGGGCAGAGAGAGAGAGAGAGATAGAGATGGAGAGGGGAATGTGAATAGTTGTTTTGTAAAGAGTGAGGGTGAACGAGAAGTATAAGAGAGATAATGACACTTGAGGCACTACAGGATGGAAGGAGAGAGAAAGGGCTGTGTTTGTGGACGTGGGCTCTAGGGCTGTACTAGTCTACTCCTCTACGGTGAGAAGGTAAAAAAATAATAATAATAAGAGTGAAAAAAGTGTAAAACAAGTTTCATTTTATTTTATTTTTGTAGTTTTGACCCCAATATAATTCATTCACAAAACTTTTATTTTGGACAACTCACTCGGTCATTGTAGTTTAAACTATTTACAATATTAGTTCATATGTTTAAGAAAATAATGTATTTTCATGAAGTATAGGGACTACAATTTTAAATAGTTTATATGGAGTACCGTGTTAATTGAGTTGTAATAAATAAAATTAGTAAGGATAAAAAAATTATTCTGCAGGCAACAATATAATAGCATGACAAAAAGGAAAAACAAAATCTTGAATACTATGCTCCTCTACACAAGATAAGGGAGTGTGTAAAAAGGAGAGAAAAAGGAAAATGAGTTAGCAACTTTTATTCCTTTTTATAAATGTAGTATCTTTTTTCTCTCTTTTGGTTTATTTAACAAAAGAATGAAAAATTTACTTTACGATCTTTAACGTATGCATCGTCCCTCTGCGACTCGCTTTACTGAACTGAAACCTAGGGCAATCTAATAATTCCCCCTTTTTTTCCTTTTTCCCACCAACCAATGTTCTCTAATCTTACACTATCAACTCTTTTTTTTTTTTTTGGACACTACCCTATATATATCAACTCTATACATACCTACTAATTTCCATATCATATAAATGGTGGATTATATATATTATGTACAATGATCTCCACTAATAGTGATAATTGATATGGTGAAATTACTTAAGACAAAATTACCTATAAGTCTCGGGTTATAAGAAAACTAAATAAAGATTGGTCAGATTGGTCTTCCAAACTTTATTTAATATTGATAGGTAAGAATCAAGAAAATTTAATATTCACAAGTTTTTTAGACACTTAATGATATTTACAATTGGATTGTACAAATGAGGCAACTCGGCTGGTAAATATAGAAATTTGACTTGTAGACTTTACTCACTCTATTCTTATACTCTATTTGATACTAAATATAATATCTAATTAATTATTTTAAGAGAAATTAAGGAAAATTCTATTAAAATACCACATAAAATTCCATAACCCAAAAAGGGTTGTTAACTCTTAATAAGACAAAAAAGTCATCCGATGAGAATTTAGGATATCAATATTTGAGTAGAAAATTTGTAATGCTCTCATCTTTCTTATTTCTCACTTTCTTCTCTCTCCTCTTTTTTTCTATCTCTACTAAAATTTTATTCTTTCTTCTTTCTCTCTATTTCCTTCCCCACCTCCGCCACCCACCTTCCCCCATGGCATCCCCTTACATCTTATATTATCTCTTCCTTGATTTGTAGCCATAATAGGAGCAAAACTCATGGCCAAAGGAGGAGAGGCAATGCTTTTTCATGTTTTTCCTTCTGATTCTTGGCTCTTGCGTGACCTTCGACGGTGGTCATAACAAATCCCAACGGTGAATGTGAGATTTTTGGCAACGGTAAACTCTTGTCCCTTCTCCCTCTCTTTTCTTGACGTCTTTCATTTCTCTCATTACCCTTTTGTTTTCTCTCTTCAACTTTTCTCTCTCCACCACCATTCTTGAGCTTTATTCAATAGCAAAAGAGAAGGAGGAAGTGCACACAAAAAAAAGTTCCATGAAGATCAAGAGACCAAGCTAATTTTTTAGAAATTTTTTAAGTTTTATTTTCTTATTGAAAGGTGAAGAAAGGCATGAGGAAAAGAAAAAATATTATTTGAAATTGTTTGGGGTTTATTCAAAGTTACAAGCTTGAATTTTGTGTTGCTATCTATATGAGTTGCCTTGTTTTGTTTTGGTCCCCATCTACATTGCTTTTATTTACTATTATTTTGGGTATTGACTAAATCAGTAATGGTATTAACTAGATGAGTAATGAAAATAAATAAAAGAATGATGATATTGACGACTTAAGTATAACAATAGATTAAGTAATTCAAAACAAATTATGACAAAGTGTACAATGGGAGTCACAACAACAACAATAATGGTTTCATCAAAACTTGTTATAGTGTTAATAAAATGAATAAACAATTAGTATCTTGACGAAATTGAGTGACCATCACTGTTGGTACTAACCAAATCATTAATGATATTCGTTAGAATAATAATGGGTTTGACTAAACTCGTTATGGGTTTGATAAAAAGAAGGAACAAGTTACCTGAGGAAATTAAGTGACTAATAACCATTGTTATTAACTAAAATCATAATAGTATTCCCTGTAATCATAATGGTTATCACCATACTAGTGATGTTTTGACAAAATGAAGGCACAAGGTACTTTTCTCTCTCGTCATAGTACATCCCCCCTATTTTCTCTGTCATCATAGTACGTTTTTCACCTAAAGAAGAGGCATTTGGGTCTTTTGCTCATAATTTAGAAAATTCATATTCTCCATTTGTCACCAATGTGTCTTTTGCAAATGTTAGCATGCTTTTTTGGGCTTTTCATATTCATAACATATTTAATTGAAATTTTCCTAATAAATAAGTTACTTAATCATATTATAAGCTAAGTAATGCATCATTATATTATATATCTATTTATAAGTTAGACAAAATAGCACTACTACAAAATTGTCTATATATAATGGTTATTTTTGCTTATATATAGTGGTTTTCAACCGCCATATATTTTAACGCCGTGTGTGTGTTCAAAATATATGGCAGTTGTTTCACAAAAGTGTCATATATTGGTATGACACTTTTTTTTTGAAACAACTCTATATATTGTTTCCAATATATGACACTTTTTTGAAACAACCACCATATATTGTTTCTAATATATGACAGTTTTTTATAACAATCGCCATATATTGTTGGCAAATTTTTTTAAATAATATGCGGCTCACTTTTAATCAACCCTTACATATGCAATATAATTGAAACTAAATTACATATTCAATCAGCCTTGAGTTGAAATTAAACCAACAATATATATATAGTTAACACTCTCACTTAAAATCAAAATATGTTTATACTCCTCTAGCCTAGTTCTAGAACTCCTAATACCACAAATTATATGCTCACGTACGTCATGATAGAATCAAGCTCATTAATCATTTCAAGTATTTTAATTACTTTATTAGTTCTTATTATTGCAATCAAATAAATAATAGTCAATTATATGTATTTACCAAGACTCATGAAGAATGCTGAATTCCACACCAAACTCTTTCTCATATCAAACTTTGACTCTAAATAGCCTTCTAATCTCAAGCATTTCATGTCCACCTTCTTTCTCTTTTCCCTACAATCTGCACTCATTTGGAATTTCATAACAGTTGCCATTAACTATATATATGAGCAATTAGACATGATTAATTAAATGGAATGAGGATGATAATGTATAGCATGAAAAGTGTAAATTTTACTTATCTTTGAATTTATATATATATATATGAAGATGATGTGCATTCAAAATGACTCTACAAGAAATGCAATTAACCAATTTATTATATATGGTTTGATTTAGGAACATGATAAGGTGTGGTGAGAAAATGCAGTGTTCTATTTTCAAGAGATTTTATAGAAAGTGAGGGGATAAAATTAAACAAATAGAGGGTTAAGAAAGCAGTGAAAGCCATAACATAATATATGAAGATACAATTGATTGATTATTATAATCCACACACACATACAATGTAGTTAATTACTAGAGCATCCAAATAGGGAGCAACCAATATTTAGGTTGAAAACAAACATCTCAAAGTTTATCCAATAAACCAATTCGACATAAGTTTACATGAGTTAATTACGCTTGAACGATCTAGCATGTTTTCTTTAAATTAATACATAAACTTAAAAAACCCAGCAAATCAATTGACAAGTTTGATCACCATGATCTATAGATAGCTTGACCTATCTCGAAATAACTACACACTAAAAAGGTTAATCAATTAGTCAATACAAAGGATGATCTAAATCAAATGAAAAAAATAGCCACTAGTGCAAATCCCTGGTTCAGACTCGTCATGATATCTAAGACAAATAGTGACACAAAGCCTAATAATACCACAAGTACCTAGCATTTAGCATAATGACAACTGCAACAAATAAGGTCCACTAATTCTCACACATCTACTATATGCATGAGCAACTTGCTTGCAATATATGCAATGAAATATATAATAAAGCTTTCTTGGAAAACAATTACAAATGCATAAGTAATTTACACACACCTAAGGACATGAATCATTTGAAGGTGACATAGATTCAAGAAGGAAATTTGATGTCCTTACAAGGTAAATGTAAGCAAAT
>JBAGKO010000004.1:11907462-11932186 GCA_037177275.1 Acacia concinna | reverse complement strand
TTTGGTAAAACTTTGCTCCTAGACAAATTTGTTGAGTAATACAAGCTACAGGTGTTTAAAAGAGAAGAGTCGAGTGACGAGAAGAGAGGTAGCCAAGGACATACACCGTGAGAAGGAGCCCAACAAGAGAAGAGGGAGGGGGATGGCTAATGATTCAGGTGAAAGAAGAGAGAAATAGTTTGTCGTTCAGCTAAAATACAAGAGAAATAGTTCAAAAGACAGAGAAATAGTTTAGAAGACGAGGAAATAGAAAAGAAATATTTAAAGACGGATACAATAGCGTCTGTTTTTTTTTAAAATAGATGCCATATTTGTCTGACCCCTACATCATAGGCGCAGGCATCAAACAAACGCTTGCGCCTCATAGGAGTCGACAGATGCCACATGGCATCTGTTCTACTGTGAACAGACACCACTTGGTGTCGATTTTGCAGCAGAACAGACGCTCAAATATGAGTGTCTGTTCTACTGAGAACAGACATTTAGGTGTTCGTATACTGCCCCCTTAGCATTTGTTTTTGAAGAAGAGACACAAAAAAAGACCTTATTATTACCACATTGCTACCGCCTTGTTTTAACTTCTGTTTTTTTAAAAAAAAACGGACATATTTTATAGATGTTATATCTCTTTTGTAGTAGTAAAAATGGATATTACAATATTAAGGACTCAAAGATGAATAAATAATGTAAGATCCTCTTAAACCCCTTTGAGTTTTGAGTACAAGTCTTAAAAAGGTATTTATATTAGAAAGTGAAACGTTAAATCTCATGGTCAGCTGTCCTTTTCATAGAAGAACCCATAATGAGCGGAGGATTAGTCCTTGGCTTACCGGATTGAGGGATACCTTTGTTTATCCAAAAAAAAAAAGAAAAAAGAAAGGGAAGCTACAAACTCTGAAACTAAAATAGTTGATTGCCCGTATGCCTAATAATAGGATTCGGAAATAGGACTTGAGGAAGTATCTTTTGTTAGATTGGAACCATGAGCTGTTGAGCTAGAACTTTTCTCGATAACTGATCGTATTTGGTATTCTTGTTTATTCAATTCTGCATTTTTTATGCTATTATTATTTGTATTTGGCCAACTCTTGGAGCAGTTTTTGGGTGTTTTGGTTAAATAAGACATCGTTTAATGTTTATTGTAACATTGTACTCGAAATACACAGAAATTCAGGTGGAGAACAGTTGTTTGATCATTTGGAAATCATCGCACAAACAGACACTACACCCACCCACACACGCACACACGTTTTGGTCAATGCTCATTAATTACCGTATGTATTGCCGAGTTAATAGGAAAGGAAAGAATATAGTACTCCTACCCTCATAAGGTTTGTTGTTGTGTGTTTTAAAAATTATCTACTGGGTGTTTGATTTGGACATACTGTATAAAATTAGATTATAAATATAAATATATATTTTTTTACATAAAACATAGAAATACTATCCCACATTTTTTATAATCCTTTGAACCGCTCGGTGTCCATTGCTTTTCCTATATCCTCTTGCTAGGTATATGAGTAACCGAACAACCGACTAATCTAGATTAAAACTTTACAATTAGGATTTCTCTCCCCAAAGGTAATTGTTTTGAAGAAGGTAGGATTCAAATTAAACTTAGTTACCCTACATTACCGTCTAGCTGATCCACTATCAGGGCAAGTAACCTTTGGCAGAAATACAATCCCACTAGCTAGCCCTGCTGTAGTATTATATGAGTCTTGAGATTAACAATATAGGAGTATATATCTATAGCAGAGTAATTCATCCATTCTCCTGGGAAAAAGACACACACACACACAAATCTTTATCTGTTCAGAAAGTGGGCTAAATTAATGTATATGGATTCCAGAAGGATACAATTCTTGAAAATCTCAAGCCAAGAAAAACGAGTCCAAAATCGTTCACTAGTATTCTAGAGCACTGAATAAAGTTAACAAGTGCAGGGTATCTGTTTATTATATGTCCATAATTAAAATATTCGTGGCCGGTAAATTTTAAACATATACTTTCTCTAATATTTATTATAAGACACTAACTATCATCTCTCTTGATCAAGGAATAGAAGTCAAATAATCAAATTGATCCAAAATTGATAATTATATTTCCAACTTTAATGATGAGGATTTAAATGAGTCAGATAGAAATAAAGGCATGATGGAAAATTAATAACAAATGAGTTTGTTACCTGCAGTTGGTGCTTTAAAATAAAAATAAAAAATTGATAGTAATTGGTGTCTTATAATAAAAAGTAGATGAAGTACTTATATGCATCAATCATGACCGATTGATATTCTGAACTTGGAAAAAAAGGTTTTTAGAGAGATATATATACAAAACTTTTAATTTATATATAGGAAATCACTAAATAACAATGTCTTAAAATTATAAATATACGTAAGTATAACTATATATTAAATGCAACTTGTTCATATGTGTTTAGAATGAAATTTAAAGAAGCTTATTGTTAACCGCGTTGAAGGCGGGAGGAATGTACTCGTATATATAAAAAAACTGACACTTTGTTTTCTGATCAAAGTCATAAACACTTTATTGATTCAATTGGTGTGGTGATTAATATTGTATACATTTAATTAATTGTATATAATATTACTAATTCAATCACTATATAATCCAAATATTCCTTGGGAACAAAAATTAGGGTTTCGAACATAAATGTGTTGCGGAATATATCATTCATTATTATTTGAGATTTGTGCCATAGAAGCATCTAAACTCTGTCTCATCAAACATTTCATATTATAATTACAGCTAATAATATAAATTAATTCTTGGTCGTCCCAGTTTTGCAATGCTCAAGGAGGAATCTTTTGTGAGTATATATTTATTACAACTAATTAGTACTCTGTTTTTCTTTGCTACTAACATACAATTATTCCTTGTTTATTATTAAACCTACATTTCACCTTCTTAGTGTGTAGATCTGTGTATTGCTGGAAACATAATTTCCGAGAGCTATGGTTTACTCTTTTTTGTTCTCTTTGTTTTTAAAAAGACCAGCTGACTAAGTCTCTAAACATAATATAGCTAAGTGATGTAAAAGATACTTGGTTATCCTTAAGTTTGAAAATTAAACCTAGTAAAGGGGAAAACCCACTTTGTTGTCTTAAAAAAAATAATCAGGACATGATAATAATAAAATTAATATGGCATAAATTTAGAGGATAAAAAAAGAAATCAAAGATCAAATTAATAGGGAAAAAATATTGGAAAATTCTTTAAAATAAGGCTTTTTAGACTAATGCATCTGAAATTCATTTATGGCTCAAGTGTTAGTAAATGCAATTTTTCTTTACGTATATGCAACTTATCTTCAATTATATACAAAATGAAAAGTATTTGTAATCAATTACAAGAGAATCACATCAGTTAAAAATGAATTGCACTCGATCATATGATGTATCCTTACGTATACTTTTTAGCAATAAATTTTGTAAGGGGAGATTTTTATTTTATTTTTTTTGAAAATTTATTAAAAAAATGCCAAGTTTCACCGTTTTTGAGCTTGAGCATTAGGAAAAATAAAACAAGGGGGAAAAAGGAAAAGAAAAGAAGGATATAATTAGGTTTGGGTGGATTGGATCTCATCATTCCGACCGACAAGATGCGTCATAAATTGAAGAGTCGCAAATAAGTTTAGGATTTTTTTCTTTTTTGAAGAGATAAAACGAGAAATAAGCCAAACCCATTAATGTTTCTCAAAACCAGTCAAATCCATTACGTTGCAACCTTTGAACCACACAAAAATTCAGCTCTCCCAGCCATGGCTCCTCCTATCAGTCAATCACCCTTAATCACTTGGGACCATTTTCACACACCCACACACACGCAATTTAATTTACCCCTTGGTGTAACTTTAAACTTCATAGGATAAAATCATCAATACAATGATACATAAATATAAAATTGTGCAGTGTTGTCGAATTATATTCTTAACATGCATGAAGTCATTAATATGAATAAAAGAGAATATAATGATACGAAATGATCTGATATTAAGGGGATAGGTCCTAGCTGTTTGTTTGTTAATTTCTCCATCCAGTCCTTATACTATAAGATATATTTACCTAATTTAATTAAATTAAAGAAGTTAGTTAAATTAGTTAATATTACATGTATTTTCTAAAACACTCACATTGTTTTCCTCTTTTCATTTCCTTCTTAATTATTGTTGAAAGAGCATCAACAGTAACAAATTAAAAAAATAATGATTGATTTAAAAATTATTTCTTATATTTAGGATTAAACTTATCTCCCAAGATATGTCAGGTGGACATGGTGATGGTAACAGGTTTGATTCTCATTCTGATTGATGATAATGGAATCTGTAATGAAGTTGGGGTCACTGGTTGAAAATTTGTCCGATCGATCTCATATATATACTCACCTTAATTTGTCAATTATACTTCTCTGCCTTTTTAATTTTTTATACACACACACTTTCCATTCCATCACTATAACTGAAAAGCCTACTTCAAAGACGACCACTCCTTTTTTAATTGCTAATATGATTTTTTCCCCTAATTTATCTACAACTATTATCATGATAGGTCTGAGGTGGGAGGAGAATTTAACATGTTAATTAATGATAGGGAATTATAGGAAGAATTATTAAAAAAGGGGGGTGGGGGGGTTGTGCATGCAGATGATAATAATATAAGAGCAGTATGGGAATAATAGGGCAAGGCTTTTGAGACACATGGGATAATATCTGAATCATATATAGCTTTCTTTTTATATACTCCTATTAATCAAAAGTGCATAACCATTGGAGGATGATCACTTTCAAATAATATTCTCGAAATCGTTTCAGGTGTGAATTTTTTTAATTTTTTTTTGGTTCCCCCTCTGCTCTACTCTGCTCATGTGAAAATGGAAATTCGTGTTTGAAAATAGACCGCAAATTAATCAAGGAGAGAATATTTGTTTGGTTGATTGAAGGTAGCCCTAGCCCCCACAGAGAGAGAATTGTGAAGTCCTAAAAGTAGAAAAAGCCACTTTTTCTATTTGAGTCCTGCCTGAGCTATAACGAAATAGGCATATAGGATATATCCTTTTCCTTTGGAAACGGCAGAGAAAATGGGATTAATAAAAAGAAAGAAAGAAAGAAGAGACATATATATATATATATATATATATTGAATATTTAATTTCAAAGGAGCAAGAGAGGAGGAGGAGGCCCCACAGATCTAGGGAGGGCATTGACTGAAAGATAATATGCAAGATTTTGACAAGAACCCATTAACAAAATTTTTGGCTTTGTTCCCTTTCTTGTTACAAATTTTGTTGCCTCGCTCACTTTGTACAAAATCCACTCATTTATTCTCCTTTTAAGAATAAAGTTAGACATAGTAGGATGGGCCTACCGAGATATGGTTGTCTTAGAATTAGGCTCTAAGGCTCTCAATCAAACAATGGGTGGGCTTGTCCAGAAACAAGGTTTTCTAGTTTATAGATAGCAGGCTCTGGGGTGAATTATAGAGTAGTATTTCTAAATTGGGGTGATAAATACAGATTGCATACGATGGAACCAATGGGGTAAGTTATACTGTTATAATAACCATAACTCTAAAACTCACCTATCACTGACTCAACACCATTATGTCTATGTCTTAAATGAAATGCTACAGTAAGTGTGTGTGTGAGTGTTTTTTGTGGGGAGGGGGGGTGGTTTGGACTTTGACTTTTATTGGAAAACAACAAAAATGAGATTACAATTGAATGATCAACTTGAGAAACAACGTCCATCAAATGGATAAGGGTGGGACATATGTCCTTCTAGAGAGAGCTTGTCACACTTGTTATTAAGGCACCTATAGCTGAGGGTCAGCGGCCAAAATTACGAAAATGACTTGGAGAATGAAGGCCCTCTAGCCGTAACCTTGTACCAAAGGGACAAGGCCCATCTAGAAGTTGCCATGCAAATATTCAACCATATCATACTCGTCGCCTTCGGAATATCATAGTTTGTCCACAATATTTGAACTTTTTAATGAATAGTCACATTTCATACGGAAAAAAATGGAACAAGGGAATTCCTTAGGTTTATGTTCAAGAATTTTTTTTTTTTTTTTTTTGTGCATGTATTCCCCAAATTATAATAGAGATGCTTAGGTCCTGTACGGAATTTTAATAATTGTTTTCCCGTGTTAATCCTATTTAATTCCCACACGTTTTACCCCTTTCATATAAATGATGGTATCCTTGACCTAAAAAGTGGATTTTTTTGCATATTTATTGTTTCCAACTAATTTTAACCAACATAATATGATTATTCACTGCTTATAATATATAAAGAAAAGAAGTTGAAATGGGAAGATAAACAAGTAATGATAAAGAGGAATTTGTTGGAACTGTAATCAAGTAGTTATAGGTACAAGATACCTATATTGCTACAAAAAGAATGGATGATGATACATCAGGTAGGGGAAGCAGCAGAAAGCACTTAAATCAGATGATTAATGGGGAGACTCTAACAATTAAGAGACCTAAATAAGTGATAAAAATAAAACTAAATTTACATGGATTTTCACTGGACCGACTTACTTCTTTTTTTTTTTTTTTGGGGGGGGGGGGTGTTTAATTTCTAGCATGCAGGATAGCTGCGGGAGGCAGAGTTAGAGAAACACCTCGGACAGAGTAAAGTGAAGAAATGAAGAGCACCCGCGCAGACAGCCCGAATGTCGGGCCCTGCAAAAAGAATGAGACCTTTGATCCTAAAATGGTTAATATCTTTGCCGCTGCTTCCAGAATCAAATCATTTTGAATTTTTTGTTTTCGTGTGAGGTTGGTTAGAAAAGCCCATTAGCTGATTCATTCATGTTGTTAGCCTAGTCAGAGTAGAGTAGACTCTTCCCAGCCAGTGTCGTGTCGGTGTCACCATTTAGAGGCAAAACCAGGACCAGGACCCTCTAAGCTCAAGAACGATGGTCCCCTCACTTTAAGGCGCTTGGAACCCATCTCAAAGTGGGGAGGTCGTTGTTCCCTAACTGCCTGCTGGAACCTGTATTTCCTGTCCTGATCTCGCTCCCTGCTAACTCCCTCATTGCCATTGCTCACCTTCTTATACCTTATGGATATGGGAATGCTATTTCCCCCTCCTCCTAATTTTCCCTTCACTGATCTTTCACCCTCCACTTTCCGTTTCATCACGTCACTGAATTTGTTACTTGAATCATTGCTTCTGCTCCATTCCATTGGCCTTGTCGGGCTACTCCTTTCATTCTCTCTCTTCAATCGTTTCATTCCCTGCCCCTGCTCGTACACATCCATTCAGTCGTTATATTATTAACGCAAAAATTTGTGGACCAAAACTAAACATGGCAAATTTGAAGACCAGCACTTGGTAGTCCAGCAGCAGCTTTACATGATGGACATTACACAAAAAAATCAAGGATGAAATTATTAAAATACCTGTGGGTCTGAATGCTTGGAAGACAAGGTAGCATTCAAATTTCTCTTCTCTGCCTTCAGAGAAGACGGCCGCTTCACCCTAAAAATTGCTGAATCAGAATCGCTATCCTCTTTATCCACAAGAGGCGTCATCTCCAATTCATCGACATGGTGCTGAGGTATACTTGAGATTTCGTGATAGTGCCCTGGGGATAATAAGGACTGGCGTGTGACATTCGATACTCCTTCACAGCATTCTTCGGAATTAACAGAGCCTGATGTATAGTAAGCATGCCCATCGTCCTGCATTCAGAATAAAAATAGCAGAATGGGATTCTTAGTCCGGAGTTTAACTTCAAATTCCAACAGTGAGAGGCAATGACAGCGCAATGATGTTCAGAAAGTAGAAGCGTATGACTTACATCTTTGAGAGTAGGTGACCTATCAATAGGTTCTGAAAGAGAACACAGAGTGGATGCAGCAGAAGTAAAAGAGGCGTCGCAGACTTCTGATTTAAGATCTGGGCAGTGCCTCAAAGCAAGTTGACTTGGTAAATTGCGCTCTGGATTCCTTGTTGCCAGATCTAGGGTTGAATAATGTTCAACAATGGGATCAAAATCTACATCACAATAAGGAGTATATCCCTTTTCTTCAGCTCTCTGGAACATGTCTGACAAAGGATACGAGTACATGTTATGGTCACCCTTGGTTTGCTTAAGAATCTCATCCACGATTCCATCTCCCTGCTCAAACCTCCTGGCTGCAGCTTCTAGATCACTAATATCCTCCCTCACATAAAGAGTGTGTTCTCTCCCACAGGTGAAGCCAAGATCTTCAATATCTAAATCATTCAAATTTCATTTAACAAAATGAAAAACGCCAATATCTAAACCATCAAATAAGCATAGATAATGCAGTCCATCAAAGCTTCATGAAATGATTCCAAAAATATCTTTTGGTCCCAAATCATGATGACGTTTTTCTCATTTTCATGGTATGAGAAATTAACTATTGATATGTAAACCTATCATATCCAATATGAATAGTAAAATACTATTTGTCATATTTTTCAAAAAAGCGTTCACCAACCAAATTATATTTCACAACATCTTTTGAAATCCTCCCCCCAATCCTTAAAATGAGCTAGATAATAAAATATTATATTTACGACCAAAGTAAACCACCTATCTAGCTCCAATATTTAAGACTGGAGGGAGTAATATAATGGTTGAATGGCAGAGCTCATAACATACCATGGCGAAGACACACCACGTGCATGTGACACTCGCAGTCTACATAAGCAACATAGCAATCACGTTTGCAGATGCTACAGAGAATTGTGCTGAGAGAATGTGGAAAAACACTCGAACAAGCCCTCAATTTCATTAAGAGCCAACGAGCACAATGCTGGAAGCGCATTAGATTCACAAAAGAAATCTTTATGCAATTATGAGCCAATTGATCTGCAGAGGGGAAGTCTGAATCTTCAAGTTCTAAGTTTGTATGAAGAAGCATTGCTTCTTTGCAAAGAAGTTCTTCATGAGGCAGCAGAGGCATCCTGTTAAGAAGTGCATATCGCTGGCTAGCAATAGCTCCTAAAGGAAACCAATCACCAATTGCAAAGTTCACTGCTTCTCCACAGTTGAAACCTGAAATTTGAGGGGGGGAATATAAATATACATATTTGCAATTTTTCAGACACGATATTGAAAAAATTAAGTGGAACATTTCCTTTCTGTAAGAAATCCATTACTTTATGCGTGACTCTTACCATGACTAAATCCAGCATGGTATGCTCTAGGAAAAGTTATTACAAACTCCCCTGGCTTTTGAACAGCCTTATAGACAGGAACTTCATTATCCAACAAAATATTTGGAGGGAACAGAGTTGTCTTCCCCAGAAGAACATCAAAAGCTCCATCCTCCCCATCACTAGAAAGAATATCATTAGAGTACACATGCTCTCTCACCACCCTTTCAAAATCCAATGCTGCATGACCTGGAATGCCATACCAAGTTTTTGGTGCCCCACAGTGATGATAATTTATACTGCCATAAAAAATGAAGTAATAAATTAATACAATTATTCAGGCAAATAAAGCAGGCAATTTATCTTGTGTTAAGATTATGCTAAATACATCATGAAAACATTGGACATTTACCTGTACAAATAATGATCTTCCACATGCCACGCAAACATACTGAAAAGCATTCCGATGTACAGCATAGGCTCTGTTACTCCCTGAAATAAACTCAAAAGGTGTCATAGGGAGAAGTATGATGAAAAAATGAGTATCAAGGTATAAGATAACTGACATACCGGAATTGCTATTTCCAAGAGGCGCAAAATGGACTTGGGCAGCCGTGAAACTTTCTGTGACCACACAAAAATTGGTGTTTTAGTTGATGAAAATGTCAGAGCAATCAGGTCATCTGAAATAATTTAGTTCTAAGACATAAAAAGAAATTGGTATGAACAGGGAACAGGGGAATGTTACAAAAGTATATAGAATGCAGACACACAGTAGATCATAACAGAACTGTTAAGGAAGATCATACAGTAAAGGCAAATGACACATGAAAACGATCATGTAGAGACAACTCTTTCACGCAAGACCCTTTCAATACCATTATCTTTTGGTAATGATCCCGTGACTTCATCATTGAAACTGAGTAGTGGAATTGGCAACAGAAAATATTTTCAAAGATCTCCTTTCAACAGAGTAGCAGAATTAAAAGGAAAGATATCACAAAAAACTTATTGGATGAAAAGGCTGTCAATCACAGTGCTGTAAGCTAACAGAGCATTTCATACGTAAACAATCAGGTATAGAACAAAAAGAACCACAAGCAAGAAGCATCTTTCAACCAGATTTTCTTTTCTGAATATAAAAGAGATGCAATCATAAGAGGATACAATAAAAAAGAGAAACTAGTAGAATCAACACCTTTAAATTCCATTTGCTGTTCCCAAGCTGATCAGTAGGAGAAGATGAAAAAGCACTACCATCAACATCACATGCATATTCAACAGTTTCCATCTGTCCACAAGCAATTTCATGCCAAAACTCTTTTTCCAAAAATGTGGCAGGAAGACATCCAGCACTAGAATATCTATGTGCAAAAACTCTATTCGCCATTTTCTCAAAATCACGGAATGTATAATTGCTGAAAGAATTACAATTGTATTAAAACCAAAGAAATAAGATCATTGAAGATTCAAATATACGCATTCAAGAAACTTACCTTCCACTCATGAAAAATGTGACTTTGTCTTCAGTATCCCACTCAGCAAGCCGAAGAGGCTGCACTCTAGTCGTAAACTTGAATCCTGCTTTCTCCTTCATTAAAACAACTCCAGCAGGAACAGACGCACTCAGAGGTGAAATAATCTTGCATATACCTAGAGTTGAGCAAAAATAGAATAAAATAAGGTGTTCAGTGAATCTATATTTAATAAAATATAATATAATATAATTCAAAATTGTCGTAAAAGTTAAAACAAAGATGTTTCTCTGAAATTGAAAGCCAGTCATAGGTCATCATAAGCCATTATTAGATCAGAACATCTTTAAGGTCATAGCATCATTTACATTTGGCATTTTGCAGACTGCTCTATCCACATCATCAATTATGACCTTACTATTACAGCACACTCAGTATTGATGTACCCCGCCCCTAAAAAATTATGTTTCAAAGTCACATGGGTAGTGAAATGACTTTCCATAAGCATCTGCCAAGCCCTTGACTAATATCATCAATTCAAAATCAAGGAAAAAATATTGATACCATATTTTGAAGCTTCTGGAGCTATGTTTTGCAAGTAAACCAGAGGGTCCTCAAATTCCTCCTTTGTTGGAGAGTACACAGGACATTCTGGAATTTTTTCAGTCCAGTCAAGATCACTTGTCTCAAACTTATCCACCTTCCGCTTGGAGAAGACATCTGCGTTGCCATTCAATCTGAAACCACATGAAGATGAAGCTCTTAAAGCATCTCCTCCGCTTCTAGTCATTGTGCTAGCAACAGTTGTTTCAGGGGCAGTAATGAGTTTTGCCCGTTCAAGCCTTTTACGCTTCAAAAATTCTAGCCCATGTCTAGCTTCCTTAGATAAAGAAAATCTTCTTTCCACCTAAGAGGTTATCATTTAACACTCAGAATAGCATGTAGATAAATGGAAGAACTATAGCGGTAGTTACATGCATATCGTTGGTAAAATTATCTCAATAACGTCAAAATCAACAAGTGCATTACAAACAAATAACTTTAGCATCATGAGTTTGAGGTATATGCATCATCAGAAGCACTGAAACTATAAATGAAAAGATCCAAGAAGTAAAACAAAAGAATTTCCAACCAACAAGCCAGAGGAGCTTGGAGATTGAGCCACATGATCAGAGCTATTTGAATCCCTTCCATGAAAGCCTCCCCACAGAAAGGGGTAATACTAATTGAGCCAGTTTGCATGTTCAAATCATTTCTCATGTAAGAACAAATAACTGTTTGACATTGAGAAGGAAACAGCTACTTCTAAGAGGGCTTGATACTTTTTACAGTGGTGTGTCCTGACTGACACTTGTAACTACAGCTGGAATAGGCGCAAGACAAATGGAGAAAAATGAAGAAATGCATTTTGAACACAAATAAGCAGCACCAAACCCCACACCCAAAAAAAAAAAAATGGATATAAACCCAAAGAAAAGTTGGAATTTTACCACTTTACCCTTGAGAATTCAATAACTAGATGAACACGGCTTCTAATTATCACTCAATCGAAGTCATACACGGGTACTAACGTCACAACTTACATAAGATCCTTAGCCAAATGCAAATCACCTCGCTCGGCAAAATAAACCGCTAAGAACAGAAATTTTGACCCACCGACGGATGACTACACCTTTACCGACTCGAGTTTTCGATGAAAAACGTTTCGCTTATATCCGAATCGAGCAAACGCGATTTGGTCAAACGAAAATGATCTCTAAGAAACATTCAACAAATGCAAGCGCTGAAAATTGAATAGTTCCTCTTCCCAAAATCATTATTCTCCGCCTTACCATAAGCCAAACGAACAATAACTAATATTAACCATCCATGTGGATGGCCATGAATCAGAAATTTTATTGTAAAAGTAGAATTGGAGGCCAAAATATTAAAAATTATTAGACATTGAGGAACATAAATCTCTAAATTCTTTTTGCGGAAAGAGAAGGGAAACGAAAAAACAATTAAAATAAGTAAATAGCCCCTATTTTTCCTAATTTGCAGATGAGGTCTTCCGTTCATACATAGATAGGAAAAAAGGGCAAAAGTCCATTCTACATAATGCACATTCGGCGTCAATATAAAACCGGAACCGCATCAAGCTTTGCGCTCAAAGAATTAAATTACATCGTCTAACAGGAAAATCATCACTCAGGCTGAAGAAACAGGAAAATTATATCTAAACGCACATAGAAGAACAATGTCTGAGATCTGAACGATGGACCAGAAGAAAATGCACTTTGAAGATAAAAGAGGCTTCTATCAAAAACCAAACTATAAGATAAGGGGAAAATTAAGAAAAACCGTTGACGTACCATTTCATTACGTAGTCGCTCCTTGTAGGTCTCCGTCTTCACACACTGGAAGGAGAAATCGCGAAAGCAATCACAGACTATATCCAAATCCCAGGGGTAAACCCTAGATCACGATCCTTACGATTACAGATTAAAATAGAGTCTTCAAATACAACCAGACTCGCCACATTCTCGCAGAATGAAGAGTACAAGGCCGAAACCAGCTCACAGGAGAGATCCACCAGCTTCTATGACCAACCACAAGGGGGGAAATGAATACAAAAATGCGCCGATCGGAAAATGCTAAGCAGCTTGCTCTGTAGTGACAGAAAACGGCCGCCGATAATGGTACTAACTTACCGGCCGGTGGAAGAGGTTTTCCGGCGAGGTATGAAACAGAGGAAAACAGTGGATGAGGAGAGAGAAGAAATGAATGCTTAGAAAACCGAAAAAGAGCAAGGAAGGGATAATTTATAGTTTTATACTCCAAAATATGAACACCTTTATTATTTAGTTCTGAAAACCAAATGAAATTTGATTTTTCTTTTTGGTTTTAAAAATTATGATTCTCTCGGTTTATAAATCAAACTTGAAGCTAACTCGGAAGTCAGAAGAAATGTGAGCCCAAAGTGGTGGTTGGTTGGTGGTTCAACCAAGAACTTGCCGTCCAAAACGCGTTTATCGCTTCTATCGCGTTTCAGGGTAATCAAAACGGAAAGCCCTCCCCCGTTTCGCGTGTTATGACGGAATTTTCATTATTAAATTGGGAAATTTATTGGCGGGTACAGAAGGAAATAAACGGTATTACACCCTGTAACTTGAAGGGCATATGGGTAAATTCATGAAGACGGCGTTATCGATGAGTTCTGGTTTCTGTACCGGTCAGAGAACAGAAAGTGGCAGGAAAGACGGTATTATCACGTGTGGCAAAATGGAATTCAATTTCCTATAGTTAGGTTAGATCTAACCGTCCATCTGTTAGATCGTTTACTTTGAAAGGGTCAACGAACGCAAATTCTCTGGAATCTGAAAAACCAAGCGGCGTGTGTACTTTTTCCGTTCAACCGCCGACTTGTACAGGATAATTCTTACCTACCTTCCAGTTAGTTAGTCCTAAAATGAAAAGACGATTTTCCCCTCGTTTGGTTACGTTTAGTTAAGAGAAAGGTAAAAGGGCGTTTTCGACCTAACAGAGTGTCACATGTGGGAGCGGGAGCGGCCCAGTCAGTTCTGTAATGTAAAAAGTGAAAAAAAGGTGGAGTCGACACGTGGCATTCATTCTGAGAGGAGGGAAAAACGTGGCAAGAGGACAAGGGAATGGTTTCGCGGAATTTTTGTGTTACTACGGGTGGTGGCCAGAATGGAAATAGCTGGCGGTTACAAGGGGTTTTTGGGGGGCCCAGGCGCTGAAGGTCACGAGAAATCTCCTTGTGCGGGATACGAATGGCTAATTCTTGATTCTTAATTAATTGATATGAGTATTGGAAACCCACCTGCGAATGCCGGTTTCCGGTGGTACTTCTCTCTCCTCTTCCTATTGGTGGTTGCGCTTGGGGCTTTTTGTTACGCGGAGGTTGGGCAAATCATTAGTATTTCTACAGTCGGAGAAAACGAAGCTTTGAGAAGGTCTTCTCCTCCGGGCGGCTCGGCTTTGAACCAGGTCAACCTGGCTTTCACACGCGATCGGCTAAGGATCAGAAACTTGATTTAATTTATTTAGAACCGTTTCGAAACAACTTATGAATTATGATAATAAGTAATTTATAACAAGTGATTTTTAAAAAAAATTAAAAAAAATGACTTATTAAAATAAAATATATTACTTATGTTTATATTGAAGATAGAAAAAGTATTTATTAAAAAAAATGACTTTTTTAAAGAAATAACTTAAAATTACTTTTTAAAAAAGCTACCTAGTCCTTTCAAAACCCATCATTTCTATCCAAACATATTCTAAATGATAAACTTCTTAACTTTTAATGAGAAATTATTTTTTACCTTCTCAAACAGGCGATTGGTCCTGAGCTTAGGAGAAGGAGATGAGAAAATGAAATTGGAAATTATGTGATTGGATAGCAGGAAGTGACAAAAGAGGCCTTTTGTTGTGAGTTAAAGCGAGTGGGATTGGGATGCAGTAAATGACGATTGTGGGCAAGTGGACGAAGCTTCCGTGCTTTGCGTGTACGCTTAGATTGGGAAGGGTGGGTTTTTATTAATTCCAAAAGAGGGTATTTTTGTAAACCCGAAGGCCGTGGGTGGGCTTCTTTGAGATGAGTATATATGAAGATTCTGATGATCCTTCGCTTTTTTGTACGCCTAATGAACTGCAACATGGAATTATCCCCTTTTTTATCTTTAATTAAATTAAATTAAATAGGACAGTCTTTATTCTTGAGAATAGAAAGAGTGACAGACCCTGAAAACATTTTTATTTTTGAAGTTAGAAGTATTCATAAGATGCGACCGGTCAGCATACCATCCAAAAGGTATTTCGATCCGAGTGAGATCGTTAATATATTAGCTAGACTTATAATCCATAAAAACCACTGTTTCTGAAATCAAATTTCGTAACAAAAATCATATTTATCAGGGCGGAGAAAAAGATTGTGAGACGCAAAGATGAAGGGTAATAAATAATTAATAAAAATGACTTATTATAGTGGCGTACTTGAAGATGGAAGGAATGTGGCGACATGAAGTGTGTGACAGACTGACGGGGTTTATTTAGATATTTTTAATATTTTGTATTAAAGATATAAACAATATGATAGTATATAAAAAATATTGGTTATATCTTTAATAAAAATATTAGATAGGTTGAACATATTAAAGTAATAACAATGTGATTCCATGTACATTACATATCATTTAGACATAAACTAATATCTATATTATAAAGCAGGGAATCTGAATATATTATTTCGTATAATTCTATACATACATGAAAATTCTATTTATATATAAAGACAAAGGATAAAATAATAAATAAAAATAATGACAGAAATTAATACTGCCTAATTATTTAATTATCTATATTGATACAGGAAACTAAGGAGTGATTCCCTGATTTCCTAACGCATATAAATTAGAAAATAAAATAGAATTTATCAAAAAAACATAATTTTTTAAAAAGCAATAAATATTTGAGACACGACAGAATCCATCCCGGCTCTTGGCCCTTGGCTCTGATATGATAGCCGAGTGGATACACCAAGGAGACATTTTCACTGGTTATTTCTTGTCAAGCCATCAGTTTTTGAAATATGTTTGTTTTTCGATTAAAAAATATGATAAACAAACAATAAATATTGAAAAACGAATTAAGTAGCGTCTACTAATATTCAATTACGAAACAAAAAGTCAATTTGTATTTAATTTTTTGTAACAAAGAAAAAGGAAGTCAAAGCTGTTTTTTTTTTTTTTAATCAAGGAAAGCTGTATTTCATCGTTATATTAGCTATGTAATCCCAATTGGAATCCTATCGGAATATTTTGAAGTAGAGTATCTCGAGAAAATCCTCAACCATTATAAAGTATTGGTCGCAAGCCACATAACTTTCTTTATAAGAAAATAGTTGACATGGGGACAAATTATACTCCTCCAATACTAAGTATTGAATCAATTAATTTTTTTTTAAAGATATTGAGGAAGTTAAATAAATTATTTAATTATATTATATATTGTATGTCATTAAATTATATATCAAAATCTATAAGTTAAATAAATGAATTTTAAACATATAAATATAAATACTTTAAATTTATTTAATTAACTTCTTTAATCTCTAAAAAACTCAGAATTTATGGCCAAATAAATATAGTATTGATCATATACATTTCATATGGATTTTTCATTATTTCACCTAGAACCTACGGTATTGACTGAATTCAAGTGTAGAAGAAAATATGAAAACAGAATTGAAGACCGTGTAATGTGCGTAAGGCCATGTTTGGTTCGGTTACTTTTTTAAGGGAAGGGAATGGGAGGGAAGGGAAGGTACAATAATGCCTTAATTGGGAAGAAGATGAAAAGGCACTAATTAAGAAAAGCTCACAAATTTCTCACATTTGGTACGCTAAAATGTACTTTGAGTGATAGAATTAGAAACCCCAATGATTTTATAATTAAATTAAATCTTTTCTGTTTTTTTCTTAAAATGGAGCCAAAAACAAAGAGGCAAATCTTGGGGCAAAAGATTTGAAGCAAAGTAATTATAAGAAAGAAATCATGGTGAAAGCTCCTATTGTGGGTAGTGTCACATTCTGAGTGGTTGATTCCTTAAGCAATCATTATTTGGAGAATAAAATAAAATAAATTAAAAAAATACCTAAAATAGAATGAACCAAACCAACTTCACTAAACAAACACACTACACAACCACATCTATAATAATAACTACAACAATAATAATAATCCCTTACCTATCCTCTAACTACTCAACCGAGCTGTTGTTTTACACCTACGTAGCCCACACTAGTCCTCTATTTTACCAACTATTCCCTCCCCAACATGCGCCAACTTAAAAAATAATAACAATAATTCTTATTCTTATTATAATAAAATTGTCCGTGCATATAAATTTTCTCACCATTCAATGGAACCACTGAAATTATTTTAGAAATTTGGAATATACTCTCTCCAGTCTTAATTATAAGGGTACATTGACTTTTTTAGATAATTCTAAAAAAAATTTAAGAAAAGTAATTATATTATTTAATCATATTATATATTGTGTTTTATTACATTATATATTAATTCATAAGTAAAAAACACGATTTGAGGAAAAAGACAAATTTTAATGTCTTAAAGTAATGTAATTAGCTTTATTACAATTTTTTTAAGATTTTTTTTTAAAAAAAGTCAACAAAGCCCTATAATTAGAATAAAAGGGAATACTTGGTAATACTTGACACCATCAATGTGTGTATTTTATCCCTCTAGTCAATGTTATTATCAACAGTCTATTTTATAGGCAGTCTTTAAAACTATAAGAAATAAATTTTGTATTTGCAATTTTACAAGACTCATTAATAAATAAAAAAAAACGTGTTCTGTTTGCTCTGCTCTTATCCCTGCCCAGCAACGCTTGTTTTCAGGAAAGTGTTTTTTATTGATAATTTTATGGATTAGAAGAGAGGGAAAACAAGGGGAGACGCAAAATGTGGGCACCCACAGAAAAAGGAAATTGTAAATTAAATTAATTAAAAAAATATTAAAGAGAGAGGGGAGAGACATCAAATTTGAATTAGAGGGAGTGAGGAACAGGATTGGGTCTACGGAGTACAGAAAGTCATAATCAGAGATACGCCTACGTTTCATGTCTGGGTGTGGTAGGTACTTTAGTTGGACAATAACGTATTGGAAGCATCAAGTGTCACGTGGGATTATGCTCCTCGTTCACTTCCCTCAAATAAAATAAACCAACATTATTCCCCTTTTGTTTTCAATATAGTTTTCACAAGATACAGATTTTTTTTTCCTTTCTTTTTTGGGAACCGGATCTTTTTTATTAATATTTTGAATATTTTCAACATTGTCTTATTTTACTTTTATCAGCCAATTAGGCACATGTCTATGACCCTCTTCACACTTTCCTTTTCTTCTATTTTCTCACTCATTTTGTAAATAAAGGTATGTTTGGGGAAAAAAATCTTACATATTTTTTGGTTTTAATTAGTTTCTAAACACTTCTCCCCAAGAATCCCAATAGAGGGGGTGAGAAATATATTGGATTAGAACTAATAGGAGTAATTTGAGGGAGGAAAATTATAACTTTAGCAAATAGAATAGATTTTGGTATTTCATTTAGGAGTAAAACAAATATCATATTCCTTTTATGTTTTAAAATTTTGTTTGTAATATAAGTATAACTGAGATTTTATATTAAAGAGGGGAGATATAGTAACTCAACTAATACTCTCATCTTCACTGTCATATGTTACCTCCAATCATTTTATTATAAATAATTAATTAAAGATGACTAAATTATTAAACTATTTGAAAAATGAAAATAAAATAATTAAATTTACCCTTGTTTAACGTCATAAAAAAGTAAAATTCCATCAAGCTTTGAATCCGAGGCAATCTTGAATAAATATAATCGATAGAATAAGGACCACATATTCTTTTAAGAAAGTGACTTTCTCCCTCATGTCTTTATAAAAACTAACAGTTGTTTATAGTTGATATTTTTTAACGAGGACAATACGATATAATGGAAACTAGAGCAATATATATTTTTCTAGGCCTACTTATGAATCACTTTTAACATGTCTGACAAGCATTAAGGAATCTTTTAAATATCGATAATTTTATTTTAAAATTTAACAACTTCCATAACCCAACAACTATTTATTTGTTGCGCCAAAAGGGCCAATTTAATATTTCTCTTATTTTATCTACATATATGTAATGAGAACAAAGTACTACGTACACATTAACAAATTTAAGGGGAATTTATTGAGTCTGAGTTCAATAACAATGAAGTATTCTTATGGCCCAATATATAGGAAGAAAATTTATGTCTTATTTACAAGACAAAGAGAGGAAAATTTATATGAATTTATAATTTTACCCTTCAATTATTATTGTATTAATTTTTTTATGAGTATAATACATATTAAATAGAGATAAAATTAAAAAATGAGTAAATGTTATAAAAGAATTAATAAAATTTAAAATTTTTCTTAATTTCTGTCAAAAATGCTTAAAGTGAATTATTATATATAGAAACATAATAGTGTTATTGTTCAGCTACTGCAAGGGCCTATATAGCTTAACAATTCATACCAACTAAAATTTAATGAAATGAAATATGACTATGATTTAAGTGGCGTTTGGATTGATTTTTGACATTTTGGAGTAAATCATAGTTTCCAAAATATATTTTTTAAAATAGCTTTTATGAAAATTTAGATTTGAATAAAATGGGAGTATTAGGGTATGAATAGTTTTTACGGATTCCGAGGTAAGTATGTGAGAGGAGTTTTGTCTCAGTTTGCGCAAACCATGGTTTCATAATTAAAAAGTAAAAAAAAAAAAATTGGATGTTTGAAACTATTGTTTAAAACCTCTTTTTCTTTTCCCAAATCATGGTTTTCAAATTTATTGGGATGTTTTGGTGTTTTTAGCTAAACCATGGTTTTCAACCGCTAAACCCCTTAAACCATGGTTTGAAAATTGCATCCAAACAGGCAATTAAACCGAGATAAAAAAAAAATTTGGAAAATGTAAAATCCCAAATTATGTAGTTCATATAAAATGAGTTATAAATTACTTATTAAGTGTAATTACAGTATAATTTTAGGCAATAAACTTGGTTGAAAAGTTGGGAAAATCTCAGAAAAATATGAGAAAAATATTTAAAAGACGGATCAGAGCTGTGAAATGTGAAAATCCTATATCAGACATTTTTGTACTTTGTTCCCTTAAAATTAAAAAAATACCACTGAATTTTAACAATACGAGGCTCTTAATTTACGACAAGAGTCATCTCAATTAACAATACCAGCATAACAACTAACATCGTAAATTCGTACCTAAATACTTCTAGTGTTGTTAATTGATATAGCCTTGTTGTGAATTAACAGCCTTGTATTGTTAAAATTCAGTAACATTTTTGTAATTTCAGAAAAAAAAATACAAAAAGGCTTTAATTGAAATTTATGAATTTCACAACTCTGATCTGTTTTATCTATTTTCCTATTCTTTTTATAAGATTTTCCCCAAAAAGTTTTCAATTTTCAGATTTTTTTAATGTCATTTTCCCATTAAAAAAGAAAACCTATATCTCTACATTATGCTAGAAATAGTATTAGAGGAATGTGTGTGTTTATGTATATCTTACATTTTTTTTTGGCCAAAATATATATATTACATTTAGGTGAGGGGAGGAGGGGGCAATAAATATGTAGGAGTGCATTGATGGGATGTGACGCGGTTGGGGTAGTTGATAGATGGCTCTGAAAAGGGTTGGGATGGTATTGAAGTTGGGTTTGATGAAATGAAAGGGTGGCATGGCATGGAGAGGACAAGGTGGCGTATTTTTGGGAATTTGGTTTTGCTCAACCTACACACATTGCACACCAAACAAGGCGCTTTTGTTTTCCCTCCACCTTTCTCTCTCCCTTCCCCTATCCCTTTAATTTTTATTTTTTTTACCTGACTTTAATTTATTTATTTACACTAATATAATATCCCCTTTTAGTCATAAACCTTTTTACTAATATTTAATGTTATCGCTATTTTTAAATTCAGTGAACTGCTTGACGATTTTGAACAGATCAAGAAAGTGGGATATATTTACTTAATTATAATGAATCATGTCTTGATCTTCTTAAATTCTCCCACGTCACATTAGATGTTATTGCTCCACTACTCTTATTTACAAGGCACTCTTGATATTGTTTCTACCCATTAAGAAAAACGTTTAAATTCATTAACCATATCATAAAATCCAACAATCTCATAACTTTATCTTGATCAATGTATAAATTCTGTGTAATAATAAATTATGGGTAATACTGTAACAATTATTTAAAAATTTCAATGAGATGTCTTTTAAATGGGATAAAAATTCAATTATCATCATCATCATACCTTATAAATAAAAATAGAGGAGTATATATGGGTTCATAATTAGTTTGGGAAAATAAAAAAATAAATTAAGGTATTAAATTTAAAACTAAGATCAGCCTCAATAATTGTTTGGTTTGACCTACACGCATTTTTATACCACATCAGAGGATTTTTGTGTCTTTTACACTTTTGTCCCCCATTTTCATGAGAACCCATTTTCAATCCTCTAAAAGAAAATTGATGGGCTTGGGAAAATAATTTCCAATGCTGCCTTTGATTTTTTTATTTTAACCATGCAGCCACCACCATTAAAAAATGGTCATTTTCCAATTCCATCGCTGTCAAATCCTTCCGTCCAAATAGGCCTTTATATTATAAATAATAAGTGAGTGTGTCATAAAAAATAAGTCCCATATTATTTGAGATTGTGAGGTGCGAGTAATAAGTGATGTTAGACTAAAAGGAGGAATGAACTCATATAACAATGGGCCACTGGTTGAAATCCGGCAATATTATATCTCTTTGTGTGTAGTTAAAATTGGATTGGGCACCCTCTATTAGATGCTTTTATGTGAATCCAAACATTATCTGATTTTGGAATAAAAGATCTCAATGGAATAGGCCATTATTCTAGCCTTAACTGTGGAAATTAAATGTGGAAGGGATTAACTGATTTCTTCGATCAATTTTAATGCTATTATGATAAGCTTTTACTATAGGATCTGGATGTTGAAAGAATTAAATTCAAAAGCAAACGTTGTGGATCATATTTGATTGAATGGAATGGACGTTGGTGGTTTTCTTTAACTCATTTTATTGCTTTTAATATTATATCGTTATGGCCTTAAATGGTCATTATTTGCAAAGTCTAAAACTGATCCTATTAAAAGTGTTTTACGGCTACCACCATTAAGCAATACGTTTTGCCTTATATTTTAAATGGTTTTATGGTGATTTGATGGTTTCAACGTCTTAGATCCTTTTGTCTATATAAATAGGTGTTCATAAGAGGTCCATAGACAATTGTCCTTGAGCATTCTAGCTCTTCTTTCCTCCTATTTTTTAGCCTGCTGAGTTCAATTATATTTTGTTGTTCTGTTCACCCTGCTATTGCAAGAAGAATTGTTTTATTTTGAGAAGTGTCGCTTCATATCTGCTGGTAGTTATGGAATAGCTCTTAAGGACATCGTCATTAGACGTGACTTAGATTGTTATTTTCTCTACAGGTATGGCTACTAATAGGATCTACATAATAGTAGGAGAAGTTGAAGACCATTTGCATGATAATTTAAGAGTCGATGCCAACAACATTTGTTTTCCAACGATGGTAGGTTAATACAACTATATATTAAGGGTTTTGTTATAAATTGGATTAATTGTGCTATATTACCAATAGAGTTTAATAGAAGGAATCGATAAAAAAAGAAATATACTAAACAATGAACATGAATATAATTGCAGTAACAACGAGTTAAATTCCTGAGAGGAATCCCTTTACTGGAGATAAAAGACCCAAATAAGAAAAACGAGTTAATTTTCCTACTATATATATGTTCATCTCATAATTATTTAATACTCGTAATTTTAATTAACCTTTAAATAAGAATACAAAAAGGTGCTTAATTCTTTTATTTCCACTGCCTATGAAATTTGTGGAACAAACATGATTGTCATCCTTGGACCAAAATTGGTAGGGAGGGGCTTCCTCAATGACTTTCCCCTCCTTAGCTCTAATTTGGGGTAGTTCTAAAATATTTTTTTTTTGTGGTTCTTTTATGATTAAATTCTACATAAAAGGAGTAATATTTTGATATATTATAGAAGAAAAACAGATCTGTTTTCAATTTTTTATAATTTTTTAAAGTTAAAACTCTAATTAAAAAAATAATCATATTTTTTTTTACATGCAAATCTTTAAAAAATCATAAAAAATTGAAAACAGATACGTTTCACCCATAATATATCAAAATTTCACTCATTTTAGGTAGAATCTAGTCATAAAAAAAAACCACATAAAAAAAATATTTTAGAGTTACACCGAAATTGGGGGCTAAAGAAAGAAAAGCCATCGAGAGAAGCCCACAATTGGTAGAGTTGAAGAATCCAGAATAGCAACAAATTTCTTCGCCTCGTTTGATTCCCTTCAATCAAAGATCATCCAAAAACAAGTAACGTGTTACATAAATTGATAACCAAAGATTACAAAAGAGAAAGTCCAAAAACCAAAAACACACCCAACTTCTTTAATCCAGCTTGGAAAGAACATCTTTCAAAGAAGACACAGTCACTGCATAATACTTCTCCGCTTGTGGTGTGTTCTTAATTTTTGCAGCATAATCCAACTGTTTCAAACACATCACAAACCAAAAATCATTAATCAAACCACTTAATCCACTAATCACAAATGATTAACCAATTAAACAGTACCTAAACTTGATTAGGGTGATGATAGAGATATATATAACTTACATTGTTGATGTCATCAAAGAGCTTCGAAGCGAGTTCCTTGAGAGGTTTCTTCTGGTCTTTAGGCTTTGCAGATATGATGGTGTTAAGATCATAACGAAGATACCCTGCTTTAAGTCGCAAATCATTCTGAACGTAAGGCCAAGCCTTCTTGTCGATCAACTCCTTCACGTTTATTATATCCTTCGCCGATTCCTTAGCTCTCTGCGCCGCCGCGCTCGGAGGTAACGGTTGCAGATAGAACCTTTCCTTCAGAGGTAGCTGAAGTTCCCTTGGCTGATCGGAGTTCAGTGTACCGGCTGCCAATCAAATTAAATTCCACTTACTATCTTCCTAAATTTTAAGCTCAATTGAGGTCATTTTGAAAATCGGAATCGATAGAATTAGGTTTGGAGAAGATAAGACTCACGTAATCCACCGGAGGGAGGAGGCGGAGGGCCGATTTTGATGGACTTGGCGTCGGCGAGGACGGCTTGAACGAAAGAGCCGGAGGCGAGGCCGGCGACGACAAGACCGAGGACTTGCCGGCGGCTACTGTCCGTGTCGGGCTCAACTTGCTGGGCTCTGAGAGTGAGCCCAGATGGACGGGTCGGGCCCAAGCCCAAGCTGGAGAAGGCGGGGAGGCTGAGGCGCGTGGAGGCAGAGCCAGAGAGTTGGAGGCTACCTTGAAGTTGAGAGGAACTGATCTGGCCAGAAATGGAAGAAGATG
>JBAGKO010000004.1:11883498-11907362 GCA_037177275.1 Acacia concinna | reverse complement strand
ACGTTGAGAATTAAATTCAAAAGCAAATGATGTGGATAAGATTTGATTGAATGGAATGGACATTGGTGGTTTTCTTTAACTCATTTTATTGCTTTTGATATTATATCTTTATGGCCTTAAATGGCCATTATTTGCAAAGTCTAAAACTGATCCTATTAAAAGTGTTTTATGGCTACCACCATTCAGCAATGCGTTTTGCCTTATATTTTAAATGTTTTTACGGTGATTTGATGGTTTCAACGTCTTAGATCCTTTTGTCTATATAAATAGGTGTTCATAAAAAGTCAACAAACAATTGTCCTTAAGCTTTCTAGCTCTTCTTTTCTCCTATATTTTTAGCTCACTGAGTTCAATTATATTTCATTGTTTTGTTCACCCTGTTGTTGTAGAAAGAACCGTTTTATTTTGAGGAATGCCGCTTCTTATCTGCCGATAGTTGCGAAATAACTCTTAAGGACAACGTTCATGGACGTGACTCGAATTATTATTTTCTCTACATGTGTGGCTACTAATAAAATCTGCATAACAGTAGGAGAAGTTGAAGACCATTTGCACGATAACTTAAGAGTTGATACCAACATTTTAACATGCTCATATGATTAGGACTAGAGGAGTATATTGCCAAATTACATTGCTTATCCCAAATGAACACTCATAGTCTTACATATAAGGAATTTTCAATATTTTTCATACCAAAAAAAAAAACCTCTAACTTCATTATTGTATAAAATTCAATGACTTTTCAACTTCACCCATATTTATACATTATATCACATGTGAACAAAGTCAATCTAACAACAAATATAAAGGTTAAACATGTATATTCATATAAATTTTTTTCCCCATTAACTTACAAATAAGATTAAAATTTTTCTTATCTCTTTGCCCTATATATTATATCAGAGGAGTATAATTCCAGTAAACAATTTTTTTTTTTCATTTATGGGATTAAACTCTTAACATTATTTAATAGAAATTGAGCTACTTCAGCCCTATTCAAGCTAAGTATCTTTAGGAGTACAAATATTTTTATCAAAAGACAGATGCGAGGAGTAAATTGAATAGGGTAGCCATGCTAGTATATTTTGACGCCGTGTATTATCAAAATAAAATAAAATTTATGAGCTTAATCTAGCCCATGTATGTATATATATGATGCTTTTGGAAATATGAATATTTAAGGGAAAAAGATAAATAAATATTCAATGAATATAAAAAACCTTAAAAAATGACTCAAATTTGGTAAATGACAAATGTGGGACAAAAATGGGTTATTTTTAATCATTCTCTATTGAGTTTTAATAATTCTTTATTGAGTTTAAGTCATTTTATTTTAGTATTATCTGCTCAGTTTTAGTTATTCTCTATTGAGTTTTGGGACAGAGCCCCTCATTTGTCATTTACTAATTTTAAGTAATATTTTAAAATTTTTAATATTTAGAGGGTATTTATTTATCTTTTTCTTAATATCTAATCGTAAGTTTTTTTTTCCCCGAATATTTAATCCTAAGTTAAAAAACGCTTAACTAGCGACACCAATAAGGATGCTTCAACGGGAGAGGGCACTGGGGATTGAACGCTGTGGACAAATATGTATTTATCAAATATTTTATATAATATATATATGTGGATAATATTATTTAAACAATTAATTGATGACTTCTAATCTGTCCTGCACAATTTTATTCGACAAGATATTCCACAATCATAAAAAGTTACAATTGCCAGGCTCTATCCCCATCATTAGGTCAAAAGCAGATCACGATACACAATTTTTTTTTTTTTTTAAAAAAGAAGACTTAAACAAAGTCTCACCAATAGCACACATGGATTTATGATCACGTACTTAGCATATTATTATTATTATTATTATTATTATTATGAATTATACTTAATCATTCATTTTCTACCGATCTAATTATTTATAATTATAATGATGAAAAATTGTGCATATATCTATCTCTACTCATAAAAATTTTGTTGTAAGTGATGTAATATGCGAGTAATGAGTGAGTAATATATGCAACCTTTTAGTAATAAGCACTTGGGGCCTAAATGGTTATGGAAGCTAGGTTTTGAAATTAGACCGGTCGTTGAATTGGTGGGAGACTGTGTTAAGGGTTGAGTTTGAATTGTCTCCTTACCCTAGTGCCTGCCCTCTTTGGCGCCTCCTCCCCAAAAATTGCACCATTCTGAAGCAATTGGGGTCTAACACCCCCACCCAAATTTTTGAAAAAAAAAATATGTAGGGCCTTACAATATATTTTTAAGTAATACCTAATATTTTAAAATAATTTTATGTCCTAAAACCATTTTTTTATAACACCCAATATTCGATAATATGTATATTGCACTATTTTTTAATAACAAATTTTAGCATATAATACACATTATTCTAAATTTAGGGTGCTCATTACTATTAAAAAAATATTTTAGAAGTTTCTCATGTCACAAGTAGAAAAATAATTTAGAGTACTGAATGTGATAAAAATAATTGTAAGATACAACATCGTGGTAGAAAATAATAATGGTAAAATACAAAGTTTTAGTAAAAAATAGTTCAGTGTACATATCGTCATACACTGGGTGCTCCTAAAAATCATTAGCTATCCGTTGCAACTAGAAAAATAATTTAAGGTGCTAAATATAAGAAAAATAACTGTAAGATTCAGAGTCTTAGTAAAAAAAATAACTATAAGATATACAATCTTAATAAAAAATAGTTCAGTGCACATATTGTCGTATACTTGATGCTTTTTTGCTAAAATTTGTTGATAAAAAATAACTATAAGATACACAGTCTTATTATTTTAGAATATTTAATGTTACTTAAAATAATATTTTAAGACCCTACATATTTTTTTAAAAAAAAAAGGATCCCATTTGCACCAAAATGGTGCAGTTTTTGGGGAGGGAAGCTCCAAGGAGGCAATCCAGACTTGTTAAGAGTTAGTAGATCAGATAGGAGTAAAAACGGAGCTAATATGAGATTAAATTGGTAAAGAAATAAATTTGAACAACATCAAAATGGAGCATTAAGAGATAAAATTTGAATGTTCGAGTCTAAAAACCACTCAAAATAGTTACATTTGCAAACCTTTTTCAAATAATTCTAGTATTTGAGATTTTTTATTATAAGATGATGATATTTTTTTAGTTTTTTTCCCTTTTGCAATAGAAAGTAGGCAACTCAAGCTTTCTATAGAGTCATAATTTGTAATTTTTAAATATGTGTAGAATTAATTATGAAATTTTGAAGATAGGTAATTTTGAATAACTAATGACCCCGTTGAACCGCTTGGACCGATTTTCTAGCCAATTTACAGATTTTTAGGTCGAACATGTCAATCTAGTTTTCAAAACATGGCGTGGAAGCTTAGAAGGGGTTGTGACTTGTGAGGCACAAATTCTTGAGTTTAAGTTTGTATCAACATAGAATATGATTTTGGTAGAGCTACCTAGTTGGCTTAATAATAATGCTTGAATCTTTTTCTTTTAATACATATAAGAATAATATCTGAATCTAACATAGTCCCATAGCCATATAACAAAAACCATCATTAATATAATATTCATCAAGCTATTAACATAAAACATAATTAACTAATTTGAGTTATTTAATATGATATTTTTTTTGTTCTGAAATGCACTACTAATATTCTTCAATTCATCTCCTCTCTCTCCCACTTGAATATTGTCGAGGGAATATTGATAGAATTAATTTAAAAAAGATTGATAAATGTATAAAATATGCCCTACATTTATGAATAATGTCAACTCCAATAGTTTTTTTTTCTTTTTCTTTCCTTTTTTTTTTCCAAAACACTTTCTATTATGTAACAGTCGGCAGAACGAATGAAGATCGAAAATAAAACATTAAAGCAAGGGAAAAAATGTCAGAAAATAAAATGATTCGATTTTTTAATGCATATAATATATATTCTTCATAATTTTTGTGGTGATATAATCACGTAAGTGGGTGATGAAAAGGGCACAAGAGCACATAGAAAAGGAACATTCAGAAAGTAATGCCAAAGGAAGAATATAATCTTCTTTTTATGTGTAGAAGAGACAGATCATATTTAAAAAGAAAAGTCAACAATTCGATGCAGGTGTATTCTTGGGCAATATCTATTGGAGAATATGCCACAAACAACTGTTTTTTTTTTCCAAAAAAAATCAGATTATGCCTCTGTTTGGGAATGTCTTGTTTTTAAAAAATAAGATTTTAATACGCAGTACGAGAAAGACCCCTCTCACATACTTACCTCGTACTCTGTAAATAAAATATTATTATCTCAAATAAGACCTTCCCAAATAAGTCCTTATATATCACAAGCTTCATGAAAACAACCAAAAGCTTCCATGTGCACGAGTTCTCATTCTCGTCATCCTATAACGACCACATATATATATATATAATTACATGTACCTAGCCAGTCCACTAACCCATAAAATCACTTATCATAAATATCGAATAATTCTCTCCCCTAATATTTATATATTCCCTCAATATTTCTAAAATCACACGCGCGCGCGCACAAAAACAAACAAGTAAGGATGAGCTCATTATGATTCCTTGCATGAGCTAATCACTACCATGTTATAACTTGGAATACTATATGTGTTTAACCATGGGAATGCCTTCTAACCTTACAAAATACTTTATTTAATCATAATTATAAGGTTCTGTTGATTTTTTTTGGAGAATCCTAATAAAATATTAAAAGAGCTAATTGCATTACTTAATCATATTATATATAACATTTTATTATATTATATATTAGTTCGTAAGTCAAACAACATAATTTAAAGAAAAATAATAAATTTTAATATTTTAAAATAATATAATTAGCTTTTTTAATATTTTTTTAAAATTCTTTAAAAAAAATCAATAGATCTTTATAATTAAGATAAGAGGAGCACAGCCGGGAGATAATCAGAGAAGGTGATAAAAGGAAAATCTTAGTGATGGCTAATTTGGGATTTGCCGGAAAGAAAGAGTGGCGCATGAAAAAAAAAGAGAGAAGGTGATAAGGGATATCATCTTTATAGTTATAAACGTGGGACAAAGATTTCGTTTTCGGGAAGGATTGTCTCTAGATATATATATATATATATGAGGGAGTTAAATATGGTCCGAGTACAATGTTTTGTTTAAAAAAGAATGATAAGAGTGATTTGACTGGGTATATAGCTTAATACGGGATTTGATTAAGATTTGGATATCTTCAAAATTGGGTAAGAAAAGTAAATACAGGGAATTACATATGAGCCACGCATAATCGCCCGATGTTACCCCGAAACGACGTCGTTATTGCTGATTGTCATTATATAAGAATAATATGCCTTATTTGACCCAAACGCACGCCAATCTCATTGAGACTAGTAATAAAGAAAAGCATATATATATATATATATATAGATATATGATTTAGACACATGAGAAAGCCTTTTCCGCTGGAAAAGAGACTCCAATGACAAATTCCTTTTACGGCCACCTCCCTTTGAGAGAGAGCCCACTTCCTGACCAAACCAGCTTTCAATTTTTGTTTTATTTTATTTCTAAAAAGAAAAACAACATTATCTTTTCCCCTTTCGGATTCTATCACGTTTCTCTCTTCCCTTATTATTATAGTAATATATTAATTAATTAATAATAATGTGTTTATACTCTCCTCAATCTTCTAGAATACGCTATCTATGTACATGGGATTCTTCTTTCTTGCCTAATATCATAAGATTCGCCCAACATGGAAGGTGTTCACACCAATTAAGAGGGAAGGGAAGGGAATGGATTTTGTGTGAATGTTGGCTCTGTTGTGAGATCACACAAAACGAAGAGAACGAACGAACAAACAAACACGTGATGTCAAAATTTTGAGCTTTTATTTTTATGGGAAAATAACATTTAAATCTCAATAAAAAGAAAATAATATAAAAACAGTCACATGATTTGTTGGGTTATAAATTCGTGTTTATTCACTCGTTATTAATAAAATTTAAGATTTTTTTGATGTTATATTTTAAAATTAGAACCTTAATGTCATTTTTTTTACCTTTTATTTTATGTTATCGTGGGATGTGCCCAATGCTTGCCTGGGACCAAAAGTTAAGTACTTTGGCTGGGTGGTCACTGTTACGCTTTGCACCTGTACTTATTATCTTATCTTATGCCCACACCCCACTCTTGTGTTTTTTAAATGGTTTTATTTTATTCCGTCAATTATTATGTAAGAGTACAGTGAATGATTCTTGGATTCCAAGTTTTTTTTTTTTTTTGGACCTAGAGTATTCTCACCCAAACAGTGAGAGATTAATCTCTCGGAGTACTGTCAGGTGCTAGAGGCGGAAATCTCTCAAAACTACATTTTTTTTATACACACCGCTCTAAAGATCAAATTAGGGACAAAGTATTTAAGGGATATAAACCCCTTCCACTTATAAGAACATAGGTACATGTTGGCTCTAGAGATTCCAAGTTTGAACCCCACAAAGTGTATTTGGTTTTGGGTGCTTTGGGCTTTTAGGCCCACATTTTGAGGTCCATTTTTTGTGCAGCCTTTTGCCTTTTTTTTTTTTATCTGCTTTAGCAAGTGCCACGTAGGCTTTCCACTGTCGATTTGTTGGTAGGAGTATGCGTTTGTTTGTTTGTTTTTTTGGTTTTTTTTTTTTAAAGCTTTTACAGAAATCATCTGGTTCACATTTTTATTCCTCATTCTTGATTCTCGATGCAACCATTCATGCAGAAATTCCCTCTACGTGCCAACCATTGATGCTCCTTGTACTTCCCTTTCACACCCTTTTTTATTATTCTTCTTCCCTTTTTCTAATTTAATTCCTGCCTCATCTAAAAGATGTTACCTTTGCTTTGCTTTGTTTATGTTAATTAAAAATTAAACTAAAGTGTGAACATATATGAACATTCTTTAATATATATATATAGATATTTTTTTTGCCTTCTATATATAGATATATATATTACTTCCGATACTAAATATAAGATTAAATTAATTTTTTAAAGAGATTAAAGAAACTAATTAAGTTACTTAATCATATTATGTATTGTATATGATTATTTAATCTATCAATTTATTAAAAAAAACAATAAATATAAATATCTAAACCACCCAAAAGAAAATTCAATTGGGACTTTTAACTATGAGATTCATTATATCAATTAGGAACTAACAAGTAGTCAAAGAAGTTTATTATGTTGTAGTGGTTAAAAAAAAGAATAAGAAGAGTTTATTAGGTTGTACTCATTCCACTATGATTCTTAATAAAATGCTTAAATAATGGAGTGGTAGTATTGAATTAGGTAAATATGTGTGGAACCGGGCAGGGGTCAGAGCGCAATACGTATGGTCAAAGAGAATGTGACCCACGAGAGACTTAGACTATGAATTTATAGAACTAGTAGCCAATAATAATAAAAGGATAGTGAAAGCCACTTGTTGCTTTTACTCGGAACAAATGAAGAGTTTTGAAAAAGAAAAAAACTACTCTCTGACTTTGATTAATTAATGAATGAAAAGAAGGAGTCTTGGAGCTTTATTACACGTCGGCCCAAATTGCTGAAAATTATGCTAAGACTCAAAGAGACACATGAGCATATGACTTTGTATTTTATAAACAAGACAGTGATTTTGATTTTTGATGTTACTATGTGCCTGCCTATGTGGGGTGTACTGCGGTAGGCGAAGACTATGACCTGGAAGTTGGACCCGGACGATCTTTTTTGTGTGATTTGTGGTTGAACCGGTCAAAATCAAAACGACATGTCTTTTGGCCCCTTGAATCATGCGTCGTTGCTGGACCATGTATTCCCAAAACGACACCTTCCCATGCCTCTATTATTTATCTGCTTCCCAACTTTGTTCCCTGGTCAAATTTTCACGCCCTACCTTTTGTCCCCTGTTTTACTTGCCTGTCCCTTCAAGCTCACTACATCTATATTCCCACAAATAAATAAATTCCGTAAATGAAAAATTCAGATAATAGGATGTTGGCGAGTTGATGAATTTTTCTATCACATGTGACGGAAATTGTTTGGGCCCACATAGCTCGAATTGTTGAATTTTTTTTAAAAATTATTTGAAAGCAGGTTTGGTTCAAAATAGTATCATTTCGTGAGTTTTTTTTTTTAATATGCAATAAGCTTGGGTCTCGCATATTTGTTTTAAACTCAAAAAGACAGCCATATTACTCATGACATGTATAAAAAGATGATTACCTATTTCTTATGGTTTGAAATTCTATATCCCTTCCCTTTTTTGATGTAGGTATTAATTTTTTTTGAGAAAATATTCAATGATATCAGTGTTGGACCTTGGCTGTCTTGAATATTTTTTTTATTTGAGCAATTTATTTAATATTTAAATCTTAGTCTTGGATGGAGAGAAAATTAAGGGGGGAAGAAAATTAGGGGAGAAAATTTTCAAATATAGTAATTTTTTTATTATTTATGGAATTTTTTAAACCTAATATTTATTTTTTCCTTCTTTCTCTCAACTTTTCTTCCTATCCAAATACACCCAATTTTTTCTTGATACAAAATTTTTTCTAAGCATACTATTTTATGGCGCACTACACATCAGCCTAGCCCATTTGTAAAGATTACGAATACCGTTACTTCAAACATAAAAAAAATACTCGGCCCTTTTATACCAAGAACATACTAGGCCCATTTTTACAAATTTATTCTGAAATTTTTTTTGCTTATCTTCATTATTCATTCTTTAACATATATTTAGATTCTGTTTTTATCCCTCTTTGAATCAACTAAATACATAGTGAAAATTGACAGACAAATGGGCCATAGAGTAATCACATTAATGTAGAAGAAAGTTGCAGATTCTTTGTGTTATATATTTGAGGTTTTATTTATCTAAAATTCGAGAGTTTTCTTGTTGCTTTATGTAAAGTTGTGGTTTGTGGAATGTTCAAGAGCTTTAGGCATGGGTTTTTTTTTTTTAATAATACCCAATTATATTTAGTTAAAAATGGGTTAGGGAGGGTCCAAAAATCAATAATTAGTTGTTAATAATTATTTCCTTTATTCATATTGTTTATATTTGATTAATGAAATAAACAAACATATTCAAGGTACCAAAAATCAAACCAGATCGAACCGGGAAAACCTCACAAAAGAAAAGAAGTAAAAACAGAAAAAAGAGAATATTATTCATTTATTTATGAAATTTTAAAAATATATTAATATATTGTCATATATTTTATTGTTATAAATGATACTTATATGTTTATTTAATTTTCATGTATATATATAATGTTATTTTATCATTGTTAATTCAATTATAATATTTTAATATGACCGGTTCAACCCCAATTCGATTCGGTTGAACTTTGAACCCATGCCGTGACAGGTTTGTTGCCTGGTCCGATTTTTTGTATCTTGAACATATTCTTGAAGTACCTTTATTTTTAAGTTTCCTAATTATGTCTCTAACAAATTATGACTTGATTTATAAATAATGATATTAATTGTGGGGGCATATTAGAGATTTTTCAAATATTCATATTTAAAATTTGACAAATATGATTTGTCAAATCCATATATAAAAAAACTAAAGGACAGAAAATATACTTTTACCGATCCAGGGGCAAGAAAAAGATTTATCAAATCCTCCTTAGTCCTTATTATCACTAACCTAGCTTATGTCATTTTGCTCAAAATTTTGATTATTTCACATAAAAAATAATGATCCATGGAAGATTAAATAGCTTCCCACAAACAGTGATACTTTATTTTCCAACAAGCTTGTATTATGTGGAGATCAAGTTAAAGAGGCGGTGTTGCTTGTACTAAGATGTTGCAAGTGATGCTCACACTGCAAAAGAAATCCTACTTGAGTTTCTAGATGTTGATACTAATCTATATACCAACTAGTTTTTTTTTTTATAACAATGAGAGACCACTAATCTATCTTTTATTGACAGCTAGAAGAAGCTGAAGCTCAGGAGGAGTTTGTTGGATAATAGTGACTCCTAGCATGTCCATAAGACCTTCTTTTACTAGGTAATCCGCTGCAGCATTAAACTGACGATGTGCATATTTCATCTGAATAGCCTAGTCCCACTCCATCATCCTCTTAATCTCCATAATTAAATTATAATATTCATGCTTCTCTCCTACCACTTGTTGAACAAGAGCGAGAGCTTCCTCTAAGTCTGAGTCTGATTCCAGTACAACCTGACTGAGTTTCAAGTCTAATGCCATCTTAAGCCCATGCACAAAACCCCACAATTCAGCTTTAAGTGGATCTCCCCTTAGTATGCTAGCTTTAAAACCTCTAATGAAAACTCTAGCCTCATCTCTAATTACGCCACCACTTGCTGAAGTACATGTTCTATAGGAGAATGCTCCATCAATATTCAACTTAAACCACCCTTGAGCAAGCGGCTGCCACTTATTAATGCTAATACTGCTAATATCTGGACCAATAATAGAGTGAACTTTTGTAAATTTGGAATGAGCTTCATGAACACTTCGCAGTATGGCCTGAGCACTTGCAATAACAATAGAATTAGCTACGGCTTTTCCTTGAAACACATGTAGATTTCTTCTTGTCCATAGCCACCAGCAGACAATAGAGAAAAGGGCTCGCCACTCTTCCTTTTTACTACACCCACCGCATCCAATTGTTATACCCGAGAGAGCAGAACCTCCGCCATGTTGAAGGATGAATAGTTCATACTAAAGCTGTTTAGTATAATGGTAGTCACAAAATACATGACTCAAGGTTTTCAGACTACTATTGCATATTGAGCGCACATTAGGACTACAGAGTCCTATTGACCAAAGCATCTCCTTCATCAAGATTCTCCCATGCATAACTAACCAAACAAGTATACGACGCCTCTTTGGAGCTTTGACCTTCTAGATGATGCTCCAAATTTGATCATCAGTCAAATCTTTTGGAAGCAACAATTCATATGCAGCTTTAACACTTAAAATGCCAGATTTTGCTCTTGTCCATCGAACTCGATCTCCTGTCACTACCTCCACACTTGAGCTTAGTTTCCCCCAGTTCTTCTTGATACCACTCCAAGTCTTAGAACCATTTCTATTCATATCAATTTGTGGCAACACATCAGTACTACATAAGTATTTCTCTTGAATAACACGAGCCCATAAGTCTTCTTTTCGATTAACAAGATTCCAACCGAGCTTGTTCTGCTTCCTCGCCAAGCGAATACCAAGACCCCCTTTCTTCTTTGGAAGGTAAACATTATCCCATGCCAGTAAATGAATCTGCGTCTGATCTTCAGAGCTTCCCCAAAGAAAATTATGATTACACTTATCTAGGTCATCACATGTAGTTAGGGGTAGTGAGCGCGTTTACATTGTATAATTAGGAACAATAGATGATACAGAAGAAACAATGGTTCATCTTCTAGCTAAGTAAATCGCATTGGCCTTCCAGCTCATAATCTGTGCCATAATTGAATCCACAACATCCTTGAAAGTATCCTTTTTAACCCGTTGGTGTTGCAACTTGACACCTAGGTATTTGCCTAAATCCCCCATTTGTTGGAAACCAAACAACTCTCTTATGTCTTCACATTTATTATGATTAATGTTCGGAGACAAGAAAATTCTGGTTTTATTGCTATTTATCTTCATCCCAAAGCTAGCACAACAGTCACGGAGGCATTGATTGATAATATTTGCTTGAGCAAGTGAAGCCTCAAAGAATAAAATAATATCATCCGCGAAGAAAAGATGTGAAATAAGAGGTCCATTTCTAGACAACCTAATAGGTTTCCACTCCCCTTTATCCATGTCACATTGAATAGGATGAGCAAGTTTTTCCATACAAATTACACATAGGTAAGGAGAGATAGGTTCACCTTGTCTCAAGCCACGAATAGATAAAAACATGTCTGCTTTATCCCTATTCCATAATAATTGCATATTTGAAGTAGAAATACAACTAGCAATCATATTCTTCAAGAGATCCAGGAGATTTATTTTAGAAAGGCAATTTTATAGAAACTTCCAATTAACTCTATCATATGCCTTCTTTAAGTTAATTTTAATGGCCATAAACCCCTTATTTCCTTGCATTGACCTCATTGAATACACTACTTCTTGTGCGACTATAATATTATTAGTACTCTACCTTCCTGAAATAAAACTACATTGATTTGGAGATATAATATTTGGGAGAAACCGCTTAAGCCTATTCACGATCACCTTAGTGACAACTTTATAGATGATGTTACATAAACTTATTGGTCGCAAATCTCTCACAATTTTCAAAGGATCTTTTTTTTTGGGGAATAAGCACAATAAAAGTGCCATTTACACATCCTTCATAGCCTGCAGATTAGCAAAAATATAATTTACAAGCTTAGTAATAGAATTGCGTACCGTGTTCCATTGATTCTTAAAGAATAACGCATTGAAACCATCAGGACCAGGAGACTTTATTGAACCCATACTAAATAGGGCTTCCTTTATTTCCTCATTAGTAATAGCCCTTCTACACCAATCCAAGTCATTGTCCATAATTAGAGGGAACGGCATCAGACAGTTTTGCATAGGCCTCACAGATTCTTCATCAGTAAATAGTGAAGTAAAAAACTCTATCATAAATCTCTTTAGCTTGGTTACATCATAGCACCATTCCCCACTGTCAACTTTGAGAGCTTCCACATGGTTAATTTTCCTTCTTCTATTTGCACATACTTGGAAAGTTTATAGTTAGTTTTGTCCTAAAAAATTATTTGTGTCAAGTGCACTATTAGAAAAATCTCATGTGTATTTTTTCACCTTTAACCCTTGAAAAATTCAAACTAATGGTCAACTAACAATCAATGTGTATTTTTACACCAATTTTAAAAGTTCATAGTTACTTTTGCCTCTAAAAAAATTTAATGTTGAGTGCACTTTTGAAAAAAATTTCATGTGTATTTTTGTACCTTAACTTAGTCTTAAATATAAAATCTAGTTGATTTTATTTTTTGGGAGAGAACAAGGAAAGTAAATAAGTTATTTAATCTTATCATATATAAATATTATTATATTATATATTAGTTTATAAATTAGACAAAATAGTTTGAAAAAAAGATAAATTTAAATACTTTAAAATAATATAATTATCTTTTGTAGGGTTATCCAAAAAAATCATCTAGAGTTTATTTTAGGAACAGACGTAGTACATATAAAGGGATGACAAATTCTTAAATATTCAATGTCATTGTTTATTGACTTATTAGTCGTTGAAGTGAATATATAATTAAAGCATTGTTTCCTCTATGTGTTATAGAGTTTCCCCACCACCTTGTGATGTATCAATAATATGGATTGAGTTTGAGTAGAATTATGAAGATAGTCTTTTGCAGATTCCGAATGACTCTCCTTGAAAAGTACATGGGTATGTGAGAATATTCTTTTTGGATCATATCCGTTTGACTGAGAAAGGTGTTTTTAGAGAAAAATATATAATATAACAAGTTGCCATGTAACACATGGCCTACATGTAATAAGGGTGAATGACAATATCACTGCGAACAAAAATATAAAGTTTGAGACGGATTTGCCACGAATTCGAGTCTTTGTAATAGACGTAATACTTGTGTCACTATTTTTTTTTTATTGCAATAAAATTGTCTCATATAATATAGGGCTTTTGGTGCATATATATATTGTGTGTGTGTGTGTGTTGGGATTTTGACATTATGGACGTTTGGTAAGGAAAATAGAGGAAAGGCTAGAGGAGAGAAAATTTTAATGAGTTCAACTTTTTAAAAATGATATAAATATAGTTAAAAAAATTAATTCATTTTTTTACTTTTGTTTATATCATATATTCGCTTTGTTAAAAGTTTATAACCCTATTGATCCATTTCTTTTAAATAAAATTAATTAAAATAATTTTCTTCTAGGTCCCTTGTACCAAACTAACCGTAGCTATTAGTTTACAACTTATATTCCTGAATTTAATTTGGAATAACTACAGTTTCTTAAGTTAAAACTTACTAATTTTGTTGATCTAAAAACAAATTTATATTATATTTCTTCCAAAAAAAATGAAATTATTCTACCTGTTCCAACCTGGCATTTTTCTTTGTAATAAATAGTATAAGTTATTACTCTATTTTTTTCATTTGTTTAATACCCTCTCTTTATTCATTTTGTGATCCAAAAAGATCTATTTGGGCAGAGACCTTTCAAGGGATTGATGCTTCTTAGTTTCATTCCAAATAGGTAAAAAAAATAAAATCATAGTATAACGTAACTATTTGTGGGTGCGTTAGAATTATGAACTTCTTGCCCATCTTTCCTGCAAATGATTTTTTTTTTTATCATTAGCTTATAAATAAAATGAGATGATATTTTATAAGCATGAAACGTATATTGCAGTTTTGTATTTTTTTTTCATAATTTTTCAAAGAATAAAATTGAAACTGCACCTTTCAAAACATTTAGCATTGTAAAACCGTTAAATTAAAATCTAAAGCCTTTTGTCATGAGATGGACAATCTACCCATCTTCAATTTTGAGTGTGGATGTACACATGCTTATATTATAATTTATCTTAAACATTTTAATACAATATTATTATGCTAATCTATGTATATATGTGCTTCACGAAAATAACATCATTAATTTTGAAAGAAACCTTATTGAAATTACATTTTAAGCTTCTGGTAAAAAAATAAATAAATTTGAAGCATCTAATCCCGGACCGGATCAGAATGGAGAAAAAATTATGTTCTACTTTAAACCAAACTATTTTTTTTTAATGAAATAAACCAAACTTTTTAGGTGAAAGAATACCTTTAGTCCTCTAACTTTATACCCAAATTTCAGTTTGGTTTCTCAATTCTAAAATATATATTTTCAGTCCTATAACCCTAATAGTGATAGTCTCAAATGATGATATATTTTTTTTATAACAATAATTATTATTAAAAAAATTAAATTAAACTTAATAGGACAGCATTCAATACTGTTTTGTCAAAATTGTTTAAAATTTTAATGTTAGAATTTTTTTTATTAGCAACGTTAAAATAAAAGAACTAAAAAGATAGTTTATAAAGTTAATGGATTAAAATAAAACGTTATGTAAAATTAAAGGACTAAAAGTATATTTTTACTTTATTATACTATCTTCATTCCTATTTATAAGACCCTACTGACTTTTTTAGAGAAAATTCTAAAAAAGCTAATTACATTACTTAATAATATCATATGTTCTATTTTATTACATTATATAATAGTTCATAAATCAAACAACATATTTTAAAGAAAAACGACCAATTTTAATATTTTAAAGTAATGTAATTAGCTTTTTTAGAATTTTTTCAGAATTCTCTAAAAAAAAGTTAAAGGGTCTTATAAATACAATAAGAATGAGTAACATTTAATATGTTATTAAGTAAGCACTTTTCTTTAAATCTAGTTATGATCTACCTACCTCAGAGTCGTAAGCAAATCCATCGGTCAATCAAAGCCCAGATTATACTCAAAACAGACTTATTTATTTCCAAATCACGAAACTCAGTCATTGTCATTCATAATCGTCAATAAATAATTTCTTAAAAATATTATATTATTCATATATATAAACAACATATTCCCTTAGATATATGCAACATATAGAAGCCCACCAGATATAACTATAAGAGGAAAGGATAAGCTGTTATAGTGAAGTGTTTCTCATTTTAAACTTATCCGTGACATGTGAGATGTCTATGACTCTGCTTTATACAAAAGAGAAATTATATTAAACCAAAGCAACAAAAGAAAAAAAGCTTCCCATTACTTCTTGATGCACAAACATTGTTGAAGGTTGGTGAACGACAACTACAAAATTAAAAGCCACACCAAAGACGATGCTATATATAGTTATATATATATATAGAGAGAGAGAGAGAGAGAGAGAGTTTAATACAAAAGTTACAATAAGAAAGAAGGCAGAAGGACAACCATGCATGGGATGGGAAATGATGAACACGGAAGAGTTTCAAGACAAAATATTTTTTGATATTTAATTTTGAGGTATTAGTACAAGAAATAACTGATTTAAACTCGCTTCATAATTTACATGAGGTGGGTCATATGTATTTATAAATAGGATCTGAGGGAGTAATAATTTAATTAAAATATACAATAATATTGATATATAACCTTAAAAAGAGTAATATTTAAATATGAAGACATTAATCTACAAATACTTGGAACATTTATGTATAAAACGAACATAATTTGATAAACTGGAGTTACTAAAGTATAAATAGATATATTGCTAATTTTCTTTTTAACTCGAAGGATACGTCATTTCAGCCTTTTATACACACACAAAGCATATTATTTTTTTTTATTGTTATCCACTATATATCTAATGAATATATAAATAGAATAAGATTATACAAACATACTTATATAAGTAAATATGAAAATTATGCTTATATATATAATTAATTTAACTGTACATTTATTATTTATATAATATTATTTTTTATTCGATCAAAGGTATCCACAAGCCACTTTTCACCTCTACCAACAATTGTTCTCCCCAAATCCCAATATTTAAACTTGTGTTATTTTCTTTATAAAGTTGAGACCGCTTAAAACTTTGGCGAACAAATTGATTGTATATAATACTATTCAAAATACTAATACTCTTATATCATTTATGTTTTACTTTAATCATATGACTTTCTCTCCGTTCAAAATAAGAAAAAAATTACACAGACTTCTCCTAACATCAAATTTAAAATTATGTTTTACTTTAATCATATGACATACAACTTTTGTATTGTTATGTTATCTAATATTTTCATCAAATTATTGATATAAAGATTTCTGCACTTAATTATTCAGTCCATGGTTACTTTTTTTAATTTGATCAAGGGAATTCCCAAACCACTTTAAACTTAAAACTAATTAATCACTTTTAAAACTTTAGGGTTTGTTTGTTTTGATTTATTTTGGCCAAATATGATCTTATGTATAAAGTATGAGAAAAACCCCTCTTATATACTTACTTCGTATTCCGTCAATAAAATCTTATTATCATGAGATAAGGTTTTTTCTCTAACAACGATGGCACTTTTAGTATAACTCGTGTTCTCCACCTTACGTGGATGAGGTCACTTATTGTCACATCAGCCAACTGCTTGTTGGTCAGTCCCTAATTACTATGGTGTGAATCCAGTGAATTGTGAGATACCATACTTTTGTTTTTTGTTGTTTAATTTAATCCCTATTTACTTTTAGAAGGAGTATGTTTTTATCTATACTTTTTGTTAAAAAAATCAACAAAGGATTTCAATATTTTGTCTTGATAGTTACTAACATTTAACTTTCTAGCAATCAACCTAAAACCCTGTTCTACTGGCATAAATCAAAATGTCTTCTTCTGTTTTTTCGCCTTCCCATCAATTAAAATTTCACAAATACTAACCACATCAATTACGTAAGATTAGATTAATTTCATTATATAAGTTCGTAATTAATATCTTGATAGAAAAAGTTCGTAATTCAATTCCTGTTTAGAAAAATATTATTTTATATTGAATAATTAATTAATGGCCTGTATTAACTTGCCATCTTCATCATGATATTATGGGGGTAGGCAAAGTAGATCTTTCAACAGTGATACAGTTGAACACGCAAATGTAGATATATTTAAACTCATCATTGAGAAGACAAATCCTTTAAATATTTCTGTGTGCGAGATTGTAATAATATATAATAATTGGACTCGCCATCCTCACAGTTTCTTTTCATTTCCTTTTCTGCTAGGAAATTTTTGTCCATCACAAAATAAATAAATAATTAATTAATTAATTGACTTTTCGTCCAGCTTTTGATTCGAATTAGCTGGTGTGAATAAAATAAAAGTGGGGATTGAATCTACTTTGCTATCTACTACAATTAATGCCTGGACATTTATGGATTCATATAACTTTAGGTTGCGTGGATAACATATAGGGCATAAGAAGGGAAAAAAAATTGTTCCTATTTTTAAGGCAAATAGAGATTTTTTATATATAAATGTATAAGTTTATCCTCTATATATTGTTGTATTGACTTTATTTATATGGGTATACTATATGTTAAATAAGGGTAAAGTGGTTTAATTTTATAAAAGAGTTAATGAAGTTTAAGACTTTTCTTAGTATGTGAGAAATATGTTGGAAGTACCTTATATATAAGACCAAATAAGTATAAATACATAGGAAAGGGGTGTCTATCTCTATTCTCTACTAACCCTTCTCTCCACTTCTGATCCAGCTAATCATTATCATTTGATCATGTTTTAATGGGTGATTTTTATTAAATATAATATAATAATAATTTTTTACATAGCATTAAATCTCAGACAATAAAACATACCTAATGGTTGAGATATTAAGTAGAAAGGAAGTTGAGAGAGAAGTTAGTGAAAACACTCATTTTCCGTGTTGGTTTCCGAAAACAACCATTTACTAGTTATTTGCACTTGAAATGGCCTCTTAATGGGAACTTGTTTAATATGTGTGACTAATAAAGAGGGTGGTTTAGTTTGCATAAAAAAAAATAAATAAATAGGGTCTAGGAAAAAAAAGTATAAATTTGAAAGACTAAATGTGTTAATGTTTTATATTTATGATAAAAAAAATCCTTCTTTAACTCTTATATTTTATATCGGAGGAAATATTATATGAATAAATATGCATCTCTAATCCTTAGTATAAAATGTATTCTAAAAAGAAATATATAGTTCTTATTATCACTAAAAAAAAACAACAACGTAGCAACAGAGTATTAAATATAGATAAATTTATAAGGTTTTTTTTTCATTTTTAGATAAAGTTGATAACTTTACCACCCCTTTGTTTTTTATGAGTTGGCGTAAAGTATCTTATGATGAAGACATGAGAGAGTACGTTATATATGTTTTCTATTTATTTCTCTCTTTTTTAAAAAAACATAAAATTAATTTTCTTACTCAGCCCTACAAAAGAATTTCTGTTTAGGTTTTATATAAAAATGGAAATAAAAAAGGGAAGAAAGACAAAAAAAGAACTATAGAATTGTGAAATCCTAAATCAAGCTTGTTACCATCACTACTACAAAAAAGCCCTTTTTATGTTTGTTTTTAGATGCTTTTTATGTGCATTTTTTGAGGGACATTTATGTGGGGACATGAAAAAAAGAGAAACGTCGTCTGAAAAAAGAGACGTGGGAAAGACATGTGACATCCCTAATAAAAAGTGGTCAGATGCCACATCCCCAAATCACTTTGGGGATATGGTATCTTGGACATACCACTTCCCCAAATTGGCTTTAAGGGCGTGGTATGATCCCTCCTGAGATTTTTTACATCCCAAACAGATTTAAAATGTGGGTGCAAAATCTTTTTTTTCAAAAATGATTTGCACGAATTTTTTTACATTACCTATTGATTCAATCTGTAAATGAATATCATATGGTACTATATAAATAGTTATCCAACCAATTAATACAAAAGCATACATGCTAGTTAATCAAAATGTCAAAACTTCTAAAATAAACTTTACTCATCATCCATAAATTCAAAACTTCTAAAATAGAGACAAGCAAGCACCTACAGAAGAACTTAATGGCGTGGAGATCAACTTTGAAAGAATGGCGAACAAGATCATGGTGGTTGAAACACCAAACAACGGCAGCACAAAGTGATGGGAGGGATAATGGAGGCTTCGACCATGGCAATTAAGAAAGACCTATGGCAGCACACACAAAAGACCCACAGCGACACGAACAAGCTGTGGCATTGAAGGATCAAAGATGGCAAACAAGAATGAGCAACGATAACAGCACATGAGAATAAGCTACGATAAGTGAGAATGACCGATCATGTTAGAGAATGAGCATGAAATCAAGAGAGAATGGAGAGGAGAAAAGAAAAGATGTGGTCAAATGGATTCATAGAAAAGAGATAAATAAAGTTTTTATAATAAAATATGACATGAATATGAACATGCGAAGGTTCTGGATAAGTGTACCCAAAATTCTTTCACGTTCTCAATTATAATTAGGGACATGCAAAGTGGGAAACCAAGTCTTCAATTATAATTGAGGACGTGATTTCCCACTTTGCACGTCCCCAACATTAGGGACGTAGAATGTATGAAGTAACCACATCCCTAATTATATATGGGGATGTGGTTTCACTATTGTCTAATTAGGCAAACACATCCCCAATATGTATGGGGACATGGTTTCCCCATTAATTGGGCCAACCATGTCCCCATATATATTTGGGGACGTTGTTGCCCCATTAGACACAATAGGGAAACTACATGCCACGTCCCCAATACATATGGGGACATGGTTGCATCATATATTCTACGTTCCTAATTTTTAGGATGTGAAAGTAGGAAAGCAGGTTTCTATTATAATAGGACGTGGATTCCTCATTTTTTATGTCCTCAATTATAATGAAATATTTTTTTATCTAATGTTTGTGTGATTATAATTATAAAAATGTCACAATCTCACTTTTTAACATTCCTAATTTAAAAAACGGACATTTTATAGAGACATGAAATATATATTTTGTAGTAGTGCGTAATTAATATAGAAATGATGAAACTTAATAAATAATTTACAACTTATTTTACGAGAAATACCTTATTTGAGATTTTACAATGTCAAAGTTCTTTTCAGTCATTCTCCCGATTATTTTTAAAGGAGAATTCTCTTTCACACGTTGTACGTTGTTATCTCTAATAGAATTAAAGCTAACTTTAAATTTTCATTTCAATAAAATTTAGTATGAACAAATATTTGAGTAAAATCAATTCAAAAACATGTTTACAAGAATGCCAAAATCATTTTCACAATAAAAATGAGTGTTAAGAAGCTTGAACACGATTTCAAAAGGAAATTTTGGGTGGTATGAAATAATGAACACATGAAATTCAAGTTTTCACCATAAAATAGAATATAAAGGTCGGTGGAAATGTTAAGAGTTAAAGGGATATAGAGATAATGCAAAATGTGATTTTTCTTGATTTAATATTTTATATTTGAGCCTATGTTCAGTTCCAAGAATTCCACTTAACTCAATAGATACTTCACTTTTAAATTTCACTACAAACAAAAAGTCAAATTACTGATGGAAGTACCATTAAAATTTCAATTTTCCAAAAAAAAAAATAGTGACAGAAACAGAATTATCGCTGGATTTCAATCCATTGTTAATAAAATACTATGTGGCAAATTGGTTAATCAATGGAATTTCGGTTGATAATTGTTTACAAAACTTTAGTGACAGCAATCAGATGGTAATTTAATTTTTTTTTTAAAAAAGTTCCATGTAGAGTAGAGCCATTTGAAAGATGCCACGTGTCCGCCTGTGGCAGCCGCCCCACACAACCACATGTCGTGTCATTGCCACATCATCCGCCGCCTCACCACTCATCCAAGACAGATAATGGCACGTTTTGTGGAGAAATCAAACCTTGGACCTCACGTGCATTCTTGGTGCCATTACTAGTTGTTTTTACCTTTTCATATTTATTCACATGATTATATATATCATGTAACAATTAAAAAAACAAATATAATATTAATATAAACATATATTTAGTCTTTTTATAATATCTTTTTATTTTTATTTTAGTTAAATAGATATTATCATTTTATATATATATATTTTTTGTTATATTATATAAATTATAGTATATAATAATCAAAAGTTATAAATTTTACCGATGAAAACAACCAGTAATATTTTCTGACAGAAATTGCCGAATAAATTTTGTCACCGATGATTTGATGTTTTTTAAGTGTTTCTACCCCAATGATACCCTACACAGAGGTGGATTCTCTCACTGTCAAAGAAGTCTTTGATAAAGAGAGAAAGACACACTTATGGAGAAAAAACAAATATTGAGGGGTGGATTTATGGGGAAATAAAAAATTTTGAGGGGTGTATCTTTTTCTCTCTGCCAAAAAAGGTCCTTAGTGGAGAGAAGCTGAACTTAAATTTTAAGGATACATAGTACTTTCATTATAAACAAGATTTTCTCACTCAAGAAAACTCTCTAGAGCAATATAAAGTATATTGAAGCTCTAAATACCCAACTAAGATATGACTAAATGAAGTATAGAAAAGATAGAAGTACTCAAGCATTTTCCAATCATTCAAACTTGGTAAAATAAGTCAAGAGTTCATTATAATGATAAATCTATTAAAATAAACGAAATATTATAATCTATATCCAATGTTAGATTATAATTATAATTATATTACTAGGGAATATGCTACCTATGATTATTAATATAAGAGCTACTTAAGGGCGGACTAAGGAAATAAAATAAATCAATTAATTATAATCAATTTGATTTAATCTCCCTAAAATACACATGTGTAATATTAGAATATCTATATATATATATATATATATCCATTTTAAGTAAATTAGTTTTGGTAAACATAATATATTTGAGAGATATAATGAATTGGGAATTTGGGATATTAAATTTAGAACTAAATTTAATCCCTCAGCTATCTCACATATAAATAGTATTGTTTACATTATAATGATCACAAAACACCCAACATATGTGAAACCTGACACATTTAGCAATTGATTCTTTTATATATACACATCATATCTAACATTGTTGGATGGCATTTTAGTATTGTCAAGCCTAATTAATCAGAATATGCTTAATTAGGCATTGGGTGCTAACAGCTAGTCTCTCTTTTACTCTCCCCCTCCTCTTGACTTATTGAGTGGTGGGAGTTCTTCTCTCATAAATGGGCAAGCTTTCTTCTCTCATTTATTGAGACGCACAAATTGGTTATTTTAACCTTATATTTTGAACATGAAAGAATATTGTTTCACCCCAGTTGCCGCTACCCAGCATAGAAAAACAAACTAAAATAAAAATCAGATTTGTCACCTGCGATTGAGGTAGAAAGCCCCTCTATATGCACCTGTTAATGTCATTACAATCTGTCTATATATTGTATTATTCTTCATCTGATTCTTTCTTATGAGAATATGAGCGATACAATAGAAAGTGCAACACCTTACTATAGGGTCTTTATTAAAGTTATCTAGTTGAGAAGGAACCACTAATATTCTTTGGAATCCTTAATGTGTTCAAAGACTTAACTTAAATATTTTAAAATAACACTAGTTATGGAATTGAGTTTTTCTAAACATTTTTAAAAAGTATATAACTAGTTTACTTTAACTTTGAAAATAATGGTTCATAGCTTCAAAACTAAGCTTTTCCAATGCTTTTCATAATAAAATAAAGACCCAAGCTTATCAAAGTCCTATTGGATCTGCAATTTGTTTAAAACTTAATCTCTTCATAAAATTTTTGCAAAGAATTCCATAATTCTAATCCAACTTACAAAAATCATATCTTTTTATCTACACATCCAAAAAATACAAATTACTACTTGATTTAAAGCTTAGGATGTGTACTATTATCATATAAAATCTAACACAAGCATTTACTATACAGAATTTTGAATGTCAACATTACGTTCTGCTACATGTATCATTCTTTATTACACTTATATTTTATACCATATTTGTAATCTAGGCTATCAATTCCCTTTTTGGAGATTATATACATTTCAAAATAATAAAAAGATACATGCAACGTTTCTTATACAAGTGGCATGATGTGTGTGTGTGTGTGTGTGTAAAATGCTTCACTAAGTCCGCCTTAGCTAGCAACCATCAGCTTCCTTCTTCTTTAGCTTCCATCGGTCATTACGCTCTTGTCTTTAGAAGTACTTGCCCTTACTATTTATTATGGAAGATGGGGGTGAGATTTGAGAAAATCTTAGTAGCAACAACCTTTCATCATGATAAATATACATGAT
>JBAGKO010000004.1:11862920-11881354 GCA_037177275.1 Acacia concinna | reverse complement strand
TGCAACATGAGCCACTTCATGCAAAGAGTTGCCATTGGAGAGAAAATCCAACTGCTATAACAAGACATATATACATATATATAGAGTGGAACATTATTTCTTCAGTTAATAATTTGTATTTAGTTATTGAGTTTAGTGGGATTATGGGGAGGTACCTGAGATCTGCGACGTTCGTCCTTGAGGAGTTCAAAGACCTTGGAGTGAGAATAAGGAAGCCAGGTGGTGGAGACTGCACTGAGAATAACCCCATTAGGTTGGCCTGGGTTTGTGATCTTCCTTGTTGTAATTCTAACAGTGTCTTCAGCAGAATCTGATAACGCCGTCCATGATTGGCCACTCGAGGTGCTCATGTTCAAGCTGAACGTTCTTATCATTCTCTCCGCCAGTTTCATTAAGTTCTTTCTGGCTTCCGGTGACGGTATCACTGCAACGTAGTTTCATACACAACAAAGAAATATGTCACACACACAATATTTGTACTACATTCCACCTAGGGTAACTTAATATAAGATCTCTCGGACAGTGTTTACACTATAAACGGGATCTTATATTGATGATGAACCGAGGTAGCATATAGCAGAATGGAAGATGATAAGAGTTTGTTGTGAAGATGAAGAACCTCCAAGGTCTGAAATATTCCTAGCCATGAGGCTGGCCACCCTCTCACATTGTCTCTGCAAAACCCCTAACCAACGCTGCGCTCCAAAGGCCATTGCATTGTACACATAGTTACTGAATATTTGATGCACTGGTTTCTCTTCCACCTCTGCATGCTCCACCCACGTTACCTATGCTCACCATTAACAAGACATGAATTTCTTTTGAATTAGCAATGGGAAGGCATCGAGACATGAAATTTGACACTTAATTAGTAGTTCATGGAAAAGAGAAGCACATATATCTTAAGGTTATGACAAATTTTCAATTCAAGAGGTCTCACCCTTGAGTAGCCATTTGGCATGTCTTGAATAATACAGCCAGAGGGTCGCCTGCAATATCTGGGATAAGAATTGTGAAAGCTTTCTTGGAAGCTGTCAAGAGGAAAATCAACGATGGCCCATGTCCCCTCCTCTGCGTTTTGTTGGCAGTAACGAAGAAAATGAGTCTCACGAGTGGGAACCAACGGAGATATCACCTGTAATTCTGCGTACATCTACAACAAAACCAACCAGATTTTCATCAACATATTGATATTTACATGGAGTAGTACTATAATTTTATTTTTATTTTGAAGCTAATATGGGGCTGGATATATATATATATATATATATATATTACCAGTTGAAGTGACCCACTTGCATGACCAGAAGCACCAGACGATATAACTTGTACAGTTTTTGCCCTAGAAACAATAGTGGGGAACAATTCCATCCACTTAATCTGAAATTCCAACAATTAATTAGCAGAACATGAATGTATATATATAGTTGAAGGACAACCTTGTTCATCTAAAAGTGAGACACACAAAACCAGAAACAGAAATAACTTACAGCATCAAGGAAGGCGTCAACAAGAGTGACACTATTCATTATAACCACAGCAGTGTCGCGGCTTGCTTCTCTTCTGAGTTCAGTAGAATGGTTCTTGAGGCTGAGAGGCCAATGAAAGAGCCTTGCATGCTCCTCAAAATTGAGAATTTCCCTCTCATTCTCATTGTTTCTCATCCAAAGAGGCTCGTTTGCCTGACACATTTTGACGAGTTCATCCATGGACGACACGGCGAGCTCCAAAGCCAGAGACTTGTCTTCTTCCATCAATAACAGGGCACCTGCACCGTCTGGGAATGGTGAAGTATGATCCGAAGGAGGCAACATCGGGACCGGAATCATCTCTGATGTACAAGACGCTACGGGATCGGTGAAGTGCCTTGAGTATATGTTCATGTCCAAATCCAATGAAGGAGGCATAAGAGTGGGAGTTGGTGGTGAAGCCATTGTTTGCATTGCACGGCCTGTGTATCTCGATGTGAGACAACACACTCGTTCTAGCTGCAAAATATTTACAATGTGGAATGAATTTTTGCATTTTTTTTATTGCGAAACGAAGATATATAATTGGAGATCTGATCTCAGGAACACAGGCTTCTCCAAATTATATAATTATTTGGTACATTTGAAGCTGCTTTGGAGTTGAGGGAGGGAAATGGAGCTAGGATTCTAAAGAACGGGAATAACAAAATGATTAATATATAAATTCATGTAAAATTAAATATATTTTTAAGTCTCTATTTCATAGAAAAAAATCTGTCCTATTAGTTAGATAATGGTGTTATCCTTTTTTTTTTTTAAATTATGTGAACAATTTTGTTTTATTTAATTATTTAATCCCAATATTTCAACTAATTTTATTTTTTGGAATTATATGGGCAAAGATTCATTCGAGTCAAATAATTTTCCTCCCTTGGGCAGAGAAGCTTAATTTTTCTTTAAGAATCTTTTATATCGAGGAATAGTAAAAGAATGAGATTAGGAAGAGAGGAAGATTTTCAAAACTTAGAAAAAAAAATTCTATCTTCCCCCACTTCATCTTCTGGTATTATTCCCTTCTGCAACAAACAAATAAAAATATATTCTTAGATCTAAATGTTAGAAACATAATCAGGCATTCCCATTCATCATTTGTGCTAACTCCTTCACCTAATTAATGAACCTGCACTTACTTTAGATGCCCAAGAAAATATTTCACAATGCAAGTTTCAAAACAAAAGAAAGGGGGAAAAAAAACACATAAGAGGAATGAGCTAGAAATATAACGAGGCAACTTGGGTATTCCAAGAAGCTAGATTGAGTGGATAAGAATAAGAAACCTCTTCTCTGAGGCGAGCATTTTCGAGGCGAAGCTGATGGTCATCCATGCCCATATCAGAACCCATCATGGCAGGACCACCACAATTAGGACACATCACATTACGCAATGCTGCTTGTAAACGGTAGTTCTCATTCTTCAGATTCTCATTTTCTGCTCTCAGTATCACATTATCAGCTCTATCTTGTTGAGCCTATATATCAATAAATCAATCTTACAATAAATAAATACAAACACATACGTAATAACCACCATCCCAAAGTCAAAGACGTTATATCTTTATTGTTATTACAGTATAAACTCTCGCTGACTAAGCAAGCAGCAGAAGCGTAAAACGAGAAGACCTTTTTTATTTATTTTTTATTTGTAACCCTAAAACGGTATAGTAATGATATATGGGCAATAAATGGGAGGGGGGGAAATGTGACAGGTAGGGTTTAATGCGAACATTAATGGAATACAGACTGTATAGTGAAGAGACGACGAAGGAGGCCACAAAGCAGAAAAGCAAGATGACCCTCTCAGAAGTAAATGATGAGACACTTGTTTTTCTTCTGCTCCTTCTTTCCTCCTCTCTCTTATCACTCACTGCTGTGTAAAAAATGGTCCTTTAGGGCTTACAACAGTTTTTAATGCAAACCCCAAAAGCAAAACGCGGTTTCAACCTTGGGAAATGTGCCTTCTTCTTTGTTTAAATGAAGCTACTGGTACACACAGCATATTAGGGTTTTATCATCATCATTACTATTGTGTATGGTATTTATTGTCATTTTGATTTTTGTTCTACGAGAAGAGAAGATAAAAGGTTTGAGAATTAAGTATAGTACCTTCATCTGAGTTCTACGATTTTGAAACCAGAACTTGACTTGGCGTGGCTTCAAACCCAGCTCTTGACTCAGTTTCATCCTTTGTTTGTCGTCTGGGTGTGGACATTCCTTGAACAAACTGCAAAGTTAAAACAATATCATCAGACATATTTTGTGAACAATAATAATGGCTGTTTTTTTTTTCTTTTTTCTTTTGTCCTTCAGTAAAAGATGATAAATATGGATAATATTACCCTTCCATTTCTTGGATCTGACGAGCAGTATGCCTGTGGTAACGTTTCTTCTTGTTGGCTGGCTGTTCACTGTCTTGTTCGTTCCCAGACTTTTCTTGATCAGCTTGTTCGCTTCCTGACCCACTCTCCATGATCTCTTCCTTCCCTCTCATCATCATTGTCCCCTCTTCTTCTTTCTGCATTATGGAACAAACAGAATCATACTCAGAAATATACTGAAACTGAGAAGAGAAAGAGAGAAAAACAGAGAGAGAGAGATTATTACCATGGGAGGAGGTTGGAAAGGTTGATGGAAAGACATGGTGGGTATAAAGTTGAAGTTGGAGTTTTGGATTGAGGAAGTGAAGAGCGTTTCTGAGTTCACAACTACGTTACCTCCCATGCTTGACATCACTTGACAATCCCCATACATTATTCTCAACTCTTTCTCTTTCCACACACGCTTCTTCTTCTTCTTCGCCCTTTTCACCCTAAAATTCTTCTCTACTTATCCTTCAGTTCAAAACCCACCAAACCTGCATGGGAAACCATTACTTTGTCCGTTTCAGACACAACAATACCCACAGAAAAAAGGATAGATATCCAGACGAAGAAAAGTTAAACGGAAGAATCAAAATGAGAACGACGAACCCTATTCCACGATGAAATATATGGGAAGGCTTTCTGAGAAAACGAACGATTTGTTTATTTCTTTCTCCTTCTGCTTCTTCTTCTTCCCCCTCCTCTCTCTCTCCCTCTCTCTCTCTCTCACTCTCTCTCTCTCAGTTATCTTCTTTCATCCTATGAATCTCACTCTTTTGTATAATAAATCGGTTTATTTAATACTGGATAGGAGTAATTTACTGGAATAGTAAATCAGTGAGGACAGAAACCGATCAGATACACTCCTCTACGTTGGCCGTTTCGTTACACGTGGCAGTCTCTTACTGGCCTTCCGTGCGTTTTCCCTTTCACCCCTCTTTCAGCAAAGTCAAACCTTCTCATTTCCTCACACGCCCCACCACGTGACCGCCTCATCCTACGTGGCCCACGCGCCTCCTGGATTCCAGCCCCCCTTCAGCGATTTCATTAATGTCGAAGGAACCGTGTGCCTCACGCGTCTTTCAGTTGGAGTGGGTGTTTTTTGCGCTTGCCCGCGGGAGTGAGGGGAAATAATTTTGACTTGGAAGCGTTGAAGCGCGAAAAATGACGAAATGAGTCAAAACGATCAGGGCCGTAGGATCTATTATTGGTGGAGCCCACATAGTAAAAAGGTTGGGGAGGTCACTGTTTTGCACGGTCAGATGAGATGACTCTTGGGTTGGAGGTATGACATTTGTTGCACTAAGACCTCTCCACCTAATCCTTGCACTTCCGAAGTCCGAACCACTTAAATTTGATTTTGATAATTTTTTGATATATAAATAATCAATAATTGCAATCAACATGCACTAATCTTTAGCCCCAACTCCTTGAGGGATCTCTTAGTCCATGCCAATATTTTCTAGTTTTTTTTTTATTTTGTCTGTCAATCTTCCTGTGTATTAAAAAAATCATTCAGGCAAGAAAAAAGTATTAATATGCATTAGGAAAAAAAAAACATTAGTGGTGGCATAAAAATCCAACTGGGTTCAGCGGATTAAACTAGTGAACCAGTTTTCTCACTGATCTATTCAGTAGTTTTACACGGGTTAAACGCGTTTGATTCATTTTCCCCCATGAAATTAAATGACATCATTACAGGTTAAAGGGAGAAGCAAAGAAAAAGCAACATTTTATCATATTTATACTCTACTAATTCTATTTTGTTGGACTATTATAGTTTATAAATTAATATTCTACTTACTTGCAGACTAATGCCTTTCATAGTCAAATATTATTCTGTTCACGGTTAAATATGTATTTTTCATACATATATATATATAAATTTAATTCATGATGGGTGAGATCCCGTTTGAATCATTAACCCTTGAATCAGTACTCGTAAAATGAAGATTGTTGAGTTGAAGTGGGGGACCAGCAATCCAAAATCCTGTTTGGAATTGAATTGGGTATGGCCAGTGATTTATTGATTTGGTTTGGTGGTATTTTATTTTCCTTAAGTTGCAGATTAAGAGGGACTTGTGGGGATTACTGAGTATTGGTTTCTTGTTTGGTCAAATGAGGCTAGCTTTTGTTGCTTTCAAGGATTTGTTAGTGCATGCGTACTAATTTTGTGATTAGGGTTTGGGTTTGTTCGTTCTAGTAAATGCACCTTTTATTAATACTGTAGCAGTAGCAGGCTAGCAGTAGCAGATATATCCAACTCCTCTAAATGTGTAAGAGTGATGAGCAAATCTTGGGGAGTAATTAGGGAATGTAAATTAATAATAATAATGAAAAAAAAAGGCTAAACTTAATGAGAATACAACGTGGTAATAACAAAGGAATGACAGAAATAATACAAACTGAGTATTCGTAACGTATTGTATGTGGTCCTGAAGGGAAGATGATTGAGCTCTTTTAAGAAAAGGACCCACACACACTTGCATCATAAATCTATGAATTGAATTGTTGAGCTGTGTTCACTCTACATGATTGGATCTGTTTCAGAGGGCAAAAAATGTTACTGCCAGCGATTTTGATGTATATGTGTGTATAATATTGGTAATAATACTTTCAATTTTTAATATAAGACCCAATTAATTAATTTAGAGATATTTAAGAAGTTAAATAAATTATTTTAAAATATTTACATGTTGTTATTTTAAACTAATTTGTCTTACTGATAAATTTATGTATAATCTAATTATATGACTTATAAATTGATATAGAATATGATGATACGTGTAATTATTTTAATTGGATAATGTAATATATGCTATAATTAAATTATTTATTTGGCTTTTTTAATTTTCTTAAATTAGTCATCTACATTTTATATGTTAAGGAGTGAAGATAAGTCCTAACTACGTGTAAATTAAAGACAATTGGTTTTTAACTGAATGGATAGTATGTGCTTTTTTCTTCACTACCTAAACGCATCTTTGGTTAAAGTTGGTGAGGATGTAATTGAAAGAAATGTATAATTAATGCTCTTCTATGCTTGGCCAGGAAAGGAAAACTTTTCTATACGACATTTTTGCTCTAATTCTTGCGGCCACTTCTGACTTGGCTTGACTTCATAAAAATAATACATAAGGTGCTTGGATTATTATAAGGGTTTATTTGTTTAAAATTAAAATAAAAAAAGTGGTTTTCATTAAGTTTTGCACCATTTAAAAATAATGGCGTAACGGTTTTGTATCATTTTCTAATGTTTAATATTACTTTTATTTTAAAAAATAATTTATGCTCATTTTTGTACTTTTAAAAATAGTTTATGGTTATTTAATTACTTTGACCCTTTTATATTAGTAAGGAAATAAAAAATATATAAATAATTTTTTCGCATGAAAAATTATAAATAAATGAAGGTTAGATTACATTGAAAGTTAAATTTGTTCAAATTGTCAAAATTTATTTTTGAGATTATTTACACTGCTTTATATTTTTATCAATAAATTTATAGACAAGATTGTTTAAATTCTTGAGACTTGTGACGTTATTCTTATTGATTCATGTTTCTATTAATATTGTAGAGATAAGATTGTTAGAGTTAGTCTTGAAAAGCAAAATCCTAAACAACTGATAAGGTATTTATTTAATATAATTCAATTATAAAACTATATCATTAACTCTAACTTAGGTCATCTCCCACTTATAGCTATGTATCATTTCTTTTTTTCCCCTCTACTTCTCTTAAACTTAATCTTGAACTCTACTTAGTTCACTAATTTAGGCATAACTTAATAACAAATTTACAGCATGATTAATTTCCTATTTAGCTATTGTAGTTACCAAACCCGGCAGAAACAATATTTATTTAATATGCTTTTGATTTCAAACACTTTCCCTTTATTGTAATCAAGAATCTATTCCAATAACCATGTAGCTTGTTTCAAGTTATTATTGCCCTTAGAAAAACATTTGAAATCATGATAGTTAAAGATAAGAAACTCTTATAATATGAAAAATGGCTCTTAATTCGGTGCATGATATGAGGTCTAGTCAATCTTATTTATAGAACTATGATAACATAACAGACACGAGTTGCATAATGGTATCCACGTGAATGATAACTTAATACTAGCTTGTATAACTGACGTAAAGCCAAGTTGCCAAGTGGTCTTCTATAGAGTTCTAGAACACAAAACTAGTTACATGTGGATATAAGCTACGCAAGCTTAATATTACATTGAGCTACTTTATTTGTTATGCTAACATCCCCCGCAAACGAGTGGGTAACGTAGTGAGACCGAGTTTGTCCCTTAATGCAACGAATCGTGAGCTACCCAGTGGTTTAGTTAGGCAATTTGCCAGTTGATCATGAGTTGGTACATATTGAACAGCAATCTTCTTGGCCAACACTTGATCACGAATGAAGTTAGTGTCAATCTCAATGTGTTTAGTGCGAGCATGAAGAATGGGATTGGATGCAATGACGTATGCGTTGATGTTATCACATTAGATAACAAAAGCCATATAAGAACCAAAACAGAGCTCATCAAGCAATGACCGTACCCACATGATCTCTGAGGTTGTGTTAGCAAGACCCCTATATTCTGAACTAGTTGAGGAGCGAGACACAACATGTTGCTTTTTGGAAGACTAAGAGATAAGAGATAGGCCGAGAAAAATGAAGTAGCCACTTGTTGATCTGTGATTATCAGGGTAAGAAGCCCAGTCTGCATCAGAGAAAAATTTCATGTGGAGTGGAGTTGTAGGTTGCAGCAAGAGAGTGATGTCACTTGTACCCTTTAAGTAACATAGTAATCGTTTAACAACTTGCCAGTGTAGCACCGTCCGAGAGCTCATGAACTGACTAAGCTTGCTAACGGCATAGCAAATGTCTGGTCTGGTATTGACCAAATATTGAAGAGCACCAACCACACTTCGATAAAGAAAAGGATTGTCAAATAAATCACTATATGCGATTGTTAATGAACGACTAGTAACCATGGGAATTGGACATAGAGAACAATGTAGCATGCCACAACAAGATAGCAGGTCTGAAATATATTTAGTTTGAGATAGAAGAAATCCTCAGACATCTCGATGAATCTCAAAGTCAAGAAAATAATGAATGCTACCCATGTCTTTTGGAGCAAATAAGCGATTGAGTTTGATGGTGAACTGAGAAATGCTTGATGGGTTACTACCAGTTATGAGAATATCATCAACATAGATGGCAATGATGAGAACTTGAGACTGGTCTCGATAATAGAACAAGGAAGAGTCAGTCTTGCAATTATAGAATTTCCACAATAGTAACGTTAATCGAAGCCTGTCATACCACGTCTGAGGTGCCTGTTTCAGGCCTTATAGTGCTTTAGAAAGTTTACAAACATGAGAGGGATACCGCGCATTAATGAAACCTTCAGGTTGCTTCATGTATACAGTTTCAAACAAGAAACCATTGAGAAATGTGTTTTTCAACTTGACGAACTTCCGACCGAAAACAAGAGCTAATGTTAGTATAAGATGGATTGTGGTCATCTTGATGACAAGACTAAACACTTCATCAAAATCAACACTTGGTTCTTGTAAAAATCCTTTAGCGACGAGTCTGTCTTTCAGCTTGTTGAGGGACCCATATGCCTTATACTTCCTTTTAAACACCCATTTATTACCAACTACATGCTGACAAGGGTGGGGTGGCACGAGACTCCACGTGTTATTTTTGACCAAGGCATTATATTCATTCAACATTGCCAGACGCTAGTCTGAGTAGAGCTTCACGAACAGTGTGAGGTTTTGACTCATCAAAAGTAGCCACGCCAACAAATGGAGCTTTAGGTTTAAAATACCCAACTTGGACATGGTGACCATCGTATGTGCATTGGTATTGCTGGGTGGTCTAGCAAGATGATCAGACGAGGTTTCTCGAGGTGGAGATGTGGTTTGATTAGTCACCGACAATTGTTCCGGCAGAGAGATAGAACAAGGTAAAACAGAGGTTGTAGAGACCGACTTGGAGGCAGATAACAAATCGTCAACACTATCAAAAAAACACCCAGAAGACTGTGGAGACGATGAAGAAGGCATGTAACATGAAGAAAATGGGAAATCAGTCTCATTAAACACAACATGACGAGAGATGTACAACCTGACGAAGGAACTCAAACATTTAAATCCTTTATGTGAGCCACTAGGTCCCATATAAACACACTTCTCTGAATAAAATTGAAGTTTATGTTGATTATTTGGCTTCAAACATGGAAAGCAGGCACAACTGAAGGTATGACATGTAGAATAATCAAGAATTTTCTGAAATAAGGCTTCAAATGGAGACATGTGAAGCACCAGAGTAGGCAGGCGATTAATCAGATGAACAACCATGGAAAGAGCCTCCCACCAGTATCGAATGGGCATATGAGCCTGTGCAAGCATGCTAAGTCTTGTCTTTACAATATGATGATGCTTGCGTTCGACATGCCCATTTTGAGCATACGTATATGGATAAGAATGGCAAAAGATAATGCCAGACTCCATAAGAAATTTGGAGAAAGAACAAAATTCACCACCCCAATCACTTTGTAAAAATTAATGGTTCTATTAAATTGGTTTTCAACTAAAGTCTTAAAATTTTTAAAAGTACCAAGTGCATCACCTTTCATGTGTAATGGAAACAACCAAGAGAAATGACTGAAATCATCAACAAAGCATATATAATACTTGTAATCATGGCTTGACGAGACTGGAGCTGGTCCTCACAGATCCATGTGTATAAGATCTAAGGGTGCAGTAGCACGAGACATTGAACTTTTAAACGTAAAGCATGAGATTGCCCAAATTGACAAGCATCACAAAAAGTTAATTTCTCATTACGTGGAATGTTGATATTACAACTTTGAAGAACCGATTTAATGGTATTACAAGATAGATGACCTAATTTTCTATGCCATGAATCAAGAACTGAAGAAACACTTGCAGTTACTTGTAGTGGATGAGATAGTGTTTTATTCAAGACTGGAAACTGTGGAGCATTGTGAATCTTGTAGAGGCCTTTAGAGTTTGTCCTTGTTAGCAGAACCTCCTTAGTGTGTTTGATGTTCACAAAGTAACTGTGGAAATCAAACTCAACAAGTACATTATTATCGGTAACTAACTTTACGACACTAAGAAGATTTTTCTTAATGCGATGAACCACAAGTACTCGATTTAAAGCTAGTTTATATGAACCACCAGAAGTGATAACAGCAGGTGTAGAAGCATGAATGGAAATAGTAGAACAATTACCAACTATTAAGTTACTTGACTCAGATGTGCTAAGAGCATCATGATGTCTCACATTTGTGGCCCCACTATCCATGTACCAATCAGGGTCAGTGACCATTTCAGGAGTAGTAACAAAAGCTGATGCAGGATCAGCATAACTACGGGAGTCTGAAGAAGCAGAAGTAAAAGCAGAGTAAGTACGATCAAAACGATAGCAACATTGAAGTGCAGTGCGTCCTTGACGGGAACACACTTGACAGGTGGGCTTAGACCTATTGAAACCACGTCTATGACCACCTAAGCCTCGACCGCCACATTGATAATGACCTCCAGAGCCATTTGAACCTCCAGCATTGCGTTGAGCTCCATTACCACGCGAAGCACCCTGTTGAGACTAAGAAGAAGCATGTGAACTAATAGCAACATTAGCAAAGGAGGAGCTCACTGAATTCACATTATTTAGATGCTCAAGATGACATTCAAATGTCAGCAAATGAGTGTGAACATCAATCCATATTAGATCATCTCTATCAGAGAGATAGATCACAATTGGAGTAAACTCTGTATCTAAGCCAGCCAAAGTTTGAGTGATGAGATTAGACTCAGAAATTGGACTTCCAACCATTGCTAGATTGTTCACAATTTGTTTCATCTTCGCCAGATAGTCATCGACTGAGCTAGCACTCTTGCGAGTGTGTTGAAGATCATATCGATACATGGTAATTCGAGACTTCGATTGAGCATGCATTAGATCTGTGACGGCTTTCCAGATCTGAGGCGAGGAAGTGCAATGAAGTGGTTGTGAAGCAACACTTAGAGATATGGTACTGAGAAGCCAACTGAATATGATTTGATCAGTGGCAATCCAATCCTCGTAAGCAGGATTAACACATTTTACTGGAATCAATGGAAATGAATGTCGAAGGACAGGGTGACGTACCCAAAACAAATGATTCCAATTGATGGTCGTGAAGTGCAGGGAGCACCAGTGAATGCCAGAGAAGGAAGTTAGTTGTATCCAACTTGATAGAACCAGACTAATTGAGGCTATTGAGCAGAGGAACCGACTTCGTGTAAACAGCGGAAGCAGATGGAGTAGCTAGCGGTTCTGATGCAGCCGGAGATGAGGACAAGCTAGCCATGAAGAAAGGATTGGAACACAACGAATGATACCAAATTAAAGATAAGAAACTCTTACAAAATGAAAAATCGCTCTCAATTCAGTGAATGATCTGAGGCCTAGTCAATCTTATTTATAGAACTATGATAACATAACAGACGCAAGTTGCATAACGGTATCCACGTGAATGATAACTTAATACCAGCTTACTGATGTAAAGCCAAGTTGCCAAGTGGCCTTCTACAGAGTTATAGAACACGAAACTAGTTACATGTGGATATAAGCTACACAGGCTTAATATTACATTGAGCTACTTTATTTGTTATGCTAACAATGACAAATTCATATCCATGCTTCCGACAGTAGCTCAACATGTAAAATTGACAAATAAATCACAATGAACCAATTGCAATGTAAATCTATAACCCATACCTTCAATTACTTATACCTAAGCAAATCAAATAAAAAATCATTCTAAATTCATGCCAAAGTCCTTTACAAACAAGTTACAAAGCAAGAGTGCATCAGATATGCCTCTGCTCACGTACATCCACCAAAATTACAAACAAAAATAGAGATAGTGTGGACATGAATTTAAATGATGAAAATGAAGTACAATAGCTCAAACTAAATCCAAACTACATGGCAATTGAAGACCTAGCCTCTGACCATGGCGAGAATCACAACAAACATTGCATAGAAGCTCACCAAAAAATTCACTGGAGTTGGGGTTGATCTCTCATTCCAAGCACTCTCAGACGCTCCTACCACTTCTAGGAACTTCCTCTCTCTCTCTCTCTCTCTCTCTCGCCCCCTCTCTAGATAGAATGAATGGAACAAGAACCCCTAAACAAGCTAGATTTCTCAATTTAATATTGCGGGTCATGATAGCCATGACGGGTTACAAGCGAGCTATGAAGATTTGACCGGAGATGGGGAAGAAGACCGTTGGTTGATCCAACGGCTACAATTCATCCTACCATTGTGGATGAATGACGCAGATGAAGACAAATGGCCTCTCCTGATTTAATCTATGGACGTAACGCTCAACAACCAATATTTAGTCAAAGTATGAGATTTAAATGGTAGAGATTGCACCCAGCTTTAATGAAACGATGCATTTTGCTTAACGACTCATATTAAAATATAGGTAGGCTTCATCAACGATCCATAATTCCTTTGCGTTTGACTTACTTCCATAGCCCTTTTAATTGCATTTCAGCCCTAGGAAAATTACCCTCAATCTCTTACCCCACCACATCTTTTATTTAAACTCTTGGCTTGCGCATTCTTTTCCTTGCATTCAAATCCCTCTTTCATATTACAACAATGTCATTGACTCCTTTCAATCTTTCTAATTTGATCACTCTTCACTTTAAACTCTATTTTCTCTTCACTTCTTCTTCAGACCTGCACCAAAATTTTATCAAACTATGACTAAACATATAATTACACATTAATGACCATTTTATCCTTCAATTATGTCAAAATGACCACAATACCCCTATGTACTTATTTATTTCCATTCAATCCCCTAAAATGCTTTTCAAATCCAATTTTCTACATTAATTGCATCCAATAAAAATAATAAATAATATAAAATAGTACTTTATCAACAACAAACACAACAATCAATAGGACGACACAAACGCAATTATGTGAGATTACATGTCATGTATACACATATGATGATTACGATGATGATTAGGATGATTGAGTGGACCAATTATATCATCGCTAGAAACTTTGGAGAGATATATTGATACTTAACTGTAAAACAAAGTAAAATCAATAAGTACGTCATTATCCCCAAAAATTCATTATATTAAACCCTGATCGAGGGCCTTTAAGAATCGTAAAATTTGTGTCAATACTATGAGAATCTTATGTCATTCACAATAACAAAGACTGATGTTTATCTTTAACAATTAATGTTTCTTTACATACACATAATGCAACGGTAAGTCCTTCCTAATATTTTCTCTCTCATATTTTTCTCCACATCAAAATACGAGGCAAACGTAAGGTTGCATTTCGAGAGCAAGTTTCTACGAGTATGATGAGTGCTTACTTTCATTATGTTAAGTGAAGAAACAAAAAATATAAAACAATGATAAACCATATTAGCCTCTAGTATTCATAAATCACAAGTTATCTACTAATATTAATGTAGTTATATTTGCATATAATAGAATAGTGATTTAATCTTAAATCCGTGTTCTAATTACTCTGAACTATTGTTATATATGAAGAAATAGGGGAAGTCTCTGGACGCTTTCATAACAAATACTATATAACTAAATTTATCTATACAGGCGAGCGCGTGCGCACACATATATATTTATATATAGAGTTATAAGAACAAGACTCACATCAATGATAGAAAGAAAATCACTACAAAATATGAATTTTACGTCCCTTTTTTTAAATAGGGAAGTAAAAAATAAAGGCGGTGACATTTTAGTAATTAAAGAGAACTTATTTTACTTTTTTACTTCTCAAAAAAATAAAAATGGATGCCAAAAGAGGACTTGTGGCGTCCTCAATTATATTGGGGACACCAAAACCCTGCTTTGGTGTCACCAATCTTAATTGGGGACGCCAAAGGGGGCACCTTTGGCGTCCCCAATCTATAATATATTGGGGGCACCATATTGGAGGGGGGGAATTTGACGTCCCCAATATAGATTGAAAACGCCAAAAGGTGACCTTTATTTTTTTAAATTTACTGCTCCCATCCTCATTCGTCTTCCTTTCTCTCTCCACGAAAACCTTTCGTTCTCTGTGACGAGCATAGCATTGACTCCATCGGCAAGTACAACGGTAGTTCCAACCTCCAACTCATTAGATTTGTTAGATCGATCCAGCTAGTATAATGGTGATTATGAGCTCCAATAGTGACAAGCGTTATGGATTCTATCATATTTGTTCCCTTCGGCAAGTACAACGGCTATTCTGACCACTAACGAGATATTACAAGACAAGATATGAATTTTTTTCCTGAATCTTCCCACATACTCATATATGTTTATATTAAAAAACCATAACTTGGTGATTGAAATCTCAGGATGATGCTTTTTAGAAAACATCGATGTTGGAAGTGTAAAAAAGAGATGGAGATGCTTTTGCAACCATTTCACATAGAAGAAACAAGTGTTGGAAAGATTAGTAGAGCATTAATGACCAATAAAGCTTCCTCTTCGCCGATGTCAACGACTCTTCTGATGGCTGGAAACAACAAGAAAGAAGAGGAAAAAATGACATAATAATAATTAAAAAAAAAAGGAACATACGGCATCCCTATTTTCAAATTAGGGATGCCGTAAGTGGCTTTCTGCGCCCATTTTTTTATAGACACGGTTTCTCTTCTTTCTACATCCCTCATATATGCGTCCTCCTAAAAAGAGATGTTAAAAAGATCTAAAAATGGACGTTAAAACCATCTTTTGTAGTAGTGGCCTTGACAAAATTATGGTGACACTCAAAATAACCATTAAAGTGAAATTTATGTTGACTTGATAAAGCAAAGCACAGAACAACAAAATAAAATAAAAGGTATGATACATTTAATGCTAGAAAAAGGAAAAGAAAAAGCCCGAGAAGACTTTTATTGCATCAAATAATTTAAGGATTTTTTTTTTAATTTTACATTGACGAAACAAAAAAATAGTGAAGGCAAGTTTTTATGATACAGCAGTAACATACTAATACCATTATTGAGATCTCAGATCTGTGTTGTGTGCATGAGAAATAACTGGTCTCTCTCTGCAAATCCCACATGAATTGTTGCAGATCCAAACATGCAACACACTCAGACGAAACTGAGAACCTTGTATTTATATATTGAATATATCTGATATAAGTTCAAATGGTTCATCAATGATTCTTGTGGCCCCAGAAAAATAATAATGATACCATAAATTCAATGATTCAGTAGATAGAAAATACAATATTTTGTGACTTCAAGAGTGTTTTGGTTTCGTACGCTGAGTATGAAACAGTTGCACAATAAATAGCAGCAATTGAAAAAAAAAAAAAACAGAGAAGTGATTCTACATCGACTTTAATGTTTGTTTGGAATAACTTATTTAGAAATAATAAGATCTTATTTGCGGAGTACGAAATAAGTATGTGATAGGGGTCTTTCTCGTACTTTGTACATAATATCTTATTTAACCCACATAAGTCATACCAAACAAGCCCTCGATATGCCATTGCTGTTAGTTTATGCTGAGTATGATGCTTTGAGGAAGATGCTTGCCAAAGAACTTGTTTTGATGCCTTCCTCTCAAAGGGTGATTCTTTGGGACTGTTTAGTGTTATTAAGTTTGTTTTCTTCTTGTATATTATTGCTTTAGTTAGTATTTGCTAGTATAATACTGATGTCATCTCTTTTTTTTAATTATGTAATATAATTATAAAAAGAAACAGTTTGAATTAAAAAATTTCTACTAATAATTTTTGAGTAAAAAAACATTTTTCTTGAAAACTATCATTTAAGAATTTATTTTTATTTTTGATTTTGCATACATAAATAATTTATTTATTATCTTATAAAAGAAAAATTAAAAAAAAAATCAATTTAAACCACCTACATAAGATTTGGACAGTATGCATTGGAGATCGCTATTTCGATTTTGTTAGTCCCTCCTTGGGTGGAGATAAGTTCTGGATGCTCATTCATATGATAGTGTGACTGTACGTATACCTCTCTATGCGCTTGTGTGTTTGTAATACTTGGATCTTCTTTTATAAGCAACTTTAATTTATTCCTAACTGCGGAAAACAAACAGTTAGTTAAAATTATTGAAAGATAATAAATGCATCAAAAAATGGCATGTCTATGAGTAGAAAATATGAAAGATTATAGGTATTAAATGATTAAATGAAGAGAATTAGTGGTATGTACAGGTAATTAATAAAAAGGGGTCTATTTAATAGGGTAGGAAATGAAAATGAAGTTTAAATTTTGAAATAAGGAAAGAAAGTTGTTTAAATTAAAGACTAAGTTAAAGAGAGGGAGAGAAAATTGTTTATAGAAAGAACTATAAGAGTATTTAATAACCTAGACCTAGAGGGATAAAAATACTTAATATAAAATTTAGTTAACTTTTTGAAAAATTTTATAAAATTAATTAAATTTCTTTAAAGCATTTAAATATATTTATTTTTTTCAAACTATATTGTCTAATTTATAATGATACAGTAGATAAAATATAATTAAATAACTTATTTACTTTTTTTAAATCTATTGTTTTATAAAAAGTCAATTGAATGTTACCGTGGTCAACGAAGCATCTTGATTCTTGAATTTTATCACATCATCACTTGCTATTTTTCTGTCTTTGGGTACGATGTGTTTGGTTTCGGTCCTCATTATCTTTGCGTATTGACAGGTCCAATATTGCTTCCTTTATTAGGGTATGGATTCATAATCTTCTCTGCCATAATACTGACCTCCAATAAAGTGACTTTTCTTTTAGTAGATTGGTTGATTTGGTGGCTTTTTTATTAAAATAATATAAATAGTAAAAAAAATACAAAAATGCTACACTTTTATAAATATTTACCTAGATACTATAAGCAAATTCACATTTCTGGAGGGCGAGTTCTAAACTCACACCTCACGTGGGCGTGTTCTTTAAAATGGGGAGGAGAGAGAGTCTTAATTTATGAACTTGCCCTCCAGGAGGGTGAGTTTCATTTCATTCAAATAATTTGAATCAAATTTCAAAAAAAAAAATTATTCAACTCCCACAACCCCTAACTCAAAAAAAAAAAAAAAGAGAAACAAAATGCATAGTATTGTTCAATTAACCCTCATAAATTTTTATCTTGAGCAGTAACATAATTATAAGTGAATAATAATTGCATAAGTATACACATAATTATTATAAAATATGATAAAGAATACTAATACAATAAAACAACCTTATAAATAATGACTTCCTGTACTACATTTAGTACTCGTCCGTATACGCTGTGGTCGTTATTGTTGTTTGGCATCAATATGTTTAAGTTCAAGCAAGCCATTTATTTATGAAGTTGATATATTTAAATCATCATTTGCCATTCTTAGACAGTCTGTTAGTTTAAATGAACCACCGTTGTTTGATTTAAATATATCAACTTCATAAATAAATGGCCCGCTTGAACCTGAACATATTGATA